>JARTUT010000939.1:0-122027 GCA_030674115.1 Micraspis discolor | reverse complement strand
CAACAAAAGTGCTACCGTTATCGGAATAGATAGTAATAATAGAAGGAATACCACGCCTTGCTGTAAACCCTTTTAGACAGGCTAGAAAACTTTCTGTTGTTAAATCGGTAATGCATTCAATATGAATAGACTTTGTACAAAAACATACAAAAATAGAAAGATAACACTTTAACAATTTTGATCCTCGACCTTTCCTGTTCAATATGAAAAATGAGCCTGCATAATCGATACCAACTATTTCGAATGGTAAACTAGGTCTAACTCTTTCGTTAGGAAGACTAGACATTGGACATGACAAAGGAACTGGATTAAATTTGAAACACCTTAAATAACTCTTTACAGTTCTCTTTGCCAAAGTCAAACCACCAATAGGCCAATAGAATTGTGTTATTGAAAATAATAATGATTAAGGGCCAGGATGCAAAAGCTGGCGGTGTTTGTGCTCAAAAAGTAATTTTGTGTATTGATGCCTTGAACACAACAAAATAGGGTGTTTGACATGGAAAGGTAAATCAGTTGCTTTTAGTCTACCTCCAAGCCTTATAATATTATTTTCATCTAGAAATGGGGTTAAAGATGACAGCCGATTTTTTTATTCTAAAAATTTCCCAGATTTCAAAAATTGGAATTCTGAAGGAAAACTTTCTATTTGACACAATCTAACCAACAAAATCTTTGAATATTCCAATTCATCTACGGATAATGGTCCGAATCTTTTAATGTTATTAATTTGAGTATTGTTTTTGAATAGAATACATTGTGTTATAACGCGATGTAATTTATTCAGATCGGAAAAATAAAATAAAGATGATTTTTCACTAACAATACAATTGTAAATAGTAGAAACTTTTTTGAGCTCCGGTAATTCATGTTTTTGCACATGAAAAGTTCAGATAGGCCACTCGTCGTCACAAGATTTTAAGAACTCTGGTCCATCCCACCAAAGTTCATTTTTCAGCAGTTTTTCAGGCATTGAACCCCTTGATGCAATATCTGCTGGATTATCAGTAGAACTTACGTTATTCCATATGAAGCTTTTGGTTAATAACTGAATTTTAGCAACTCGATTGGAAACAAAAACTTGTAATAGACTTGGCTCAGTATGAATCCAAGATAAAGCAACTTTCGAATCTGACCACATGAAAATAGGAGATTTTACATCTATTGCATTCGATACTTTTTTAATTAATTCTACACCCAACAAACAGGCGCATAATTCAAGTTTTGGAATCGTGACTGATTTTAGAGGTGCAACTTTTGTTTTGGAGCAAAATAGTCTGACTTGGTAATTGCCAAATGTATCTGAACTTCGAACATAAATGCAACTTGCGTATGAATCCTTTGAAGCATCGCAAAAACAATGAATATCAACAAATTGTTGATTAATAGGAATAGCGCTTTGTGGAATTGTTAAGCAATTCAAAGTTTCTAAGCTTTGTTGAAAATTGATCCAAAATGATTTAAGTTTTTCAGGAACTTCGGTGTCCCACGAAATATGAGGTGACCACAAATTTTGAATTAGTATTTTACTGAGAATTGTAACTGGACTTATAAGTCCTAATGGATCACAGATTTGTGCTGTAACTGATAAAATATATCTTTTCGACAAAATTGATGGAATAGAAATTTGCTTAATTTTGAAAGTTAATGAATCCGTCTGAACGGTCCATTGAATACCGAGTGTTTTCCAACTTGATTGATCTCCTAAATCAAGCACAGCATTTGAAATTTGTATTTCCTCAAATTGTGAAATTATATCAGGGTCATTCGGAACCCATTTCCTGAGTGTAAATTTAGCAGAATCAAGAATAGCGTAAATATCATTACATCGTTTTGTTAGTTCATCCTTATCGTTAGAACCAGTAAGCAGATCATCGACAAAAAAATCATTTAAAACAGTTTTACAAGCAATTGGATATCGAGTCAAATTCATTTCAGCCAAATATTTTAGACATTTAATTGCTAAGTTTGTAGCTGACCTAGTACCGTAGGTCACCGTATTTAATTGAAAAATCGAAAAATCGTCATTAACATTTTCTCTCCAATAATCTGTTGCAAAGATCTATGTTCATGATGCATGCAAATTTGTCTATACATTTGACAAATATCTGCAATATCTATAATTGACCATATGTATCTCGTGAAAATGGAAAATTGAATGAATATTAAATGAGTTAAAATGAATAGTCCACATGTATCATTTTGATAAGGTGTACGCAGACACCGGAGTATGATACGTTGCCAGATCAACAGAGAAGAATTAAAATTACAGTAAATTCCTAACAGAGGCACTCCCAAGTATTCTCCTGAAAGTGCGCCATCTACATCTCAAAGACTGAAACAGTCCCGTTTCTTCTATGGATTCATACGACAAAAATGATCCCCAATTTTGGGTCACCACCGCGATCTGAATGTGATTACATTCTAAAGTACCATTGGTGGGCCCAGAGGTTTGGCTCGCTATTGTCTTGTTGACAGAGAAATCACAACTGTAAAAGAATTTATTGCCTGTATGCGGACACTCAACGTTCTAACTGAAAGATAGGAAAGACAATCAAAAATTACCTTAAAAATAATCATTCGTAGTGACATCATTCATCGTTGTTGAAGATTTCGAAAATCATTTTCATGTTTTTAACAGTATGATATCAAGAGACCTCATAGACCTGTTCACTGATCTCTGTCAAGGAGAAGAAACTTCAGAAATAACATTGTTTAGAAAATCGTAGATATTTTTTCTGGCTTTGAGTGACAAAAAAGCAATGTGACAACCTCATGCCTTGGAAATTTTCATAGAAATTATGGTTTTCATGATTTGGAAATCTCAAGAAGAAAATTACAAATGTATGATGATATCCAATAATTCTGAGGTATTTTTGGAATTTCTCACTAGAGAGGGATGGTTTATAATCGTGAAGTAGAAAGAAATTATATTAGAACAGCAAAAATCTGTTTCAGGTGTTGAATTTTTTTACCAGAAAATTAGTATTTTGTATCTTTCTTCTGGATATGGACCTCATCGGGTAAAACATGAGTAAGTGAATCATATTTTAGAGGAAAAATAATGTTTTTGAACAATTCAGATTCATTAGTGGATGCTGTGGAAGGTATTTTTCATTCAAACTAAACTTGGAAACAGTTGGAAAAACCGTAATGGAAAAAGTGTTTCTTTTGATCTCAAGAACCTATGGTTAAAATTAACGCAGTGGTCAGAGACTCACCCTATATATATATATATATATATATTTATATATATATATATATATGTTGGAGAAGGATAATGGGTTAAACCGCAGGAATGCAGAAAATATGGGAAATGGATGGAAGGTACTTGCCGACACGTGTTTCTGCTTATTGGCTTCTTCAGGGCAAGGCAACAGGTAGCCACAACAGGAGCGAGCATCCAATTTGTGGCTTCAACCGTGTCGGCAAGTACCTTCCATCCATTTCCCATATTTTCTGCATTCCTGCGGTTTAATCCATTATCCTTCTCCAATATCTTATTTCACCGCATTATCTTCACTTTGAATCTATATATATATATGTATATATATATAGTCGAATTCCTTCACAAGATCCTTTTGACACCAGTGCAGCTGTATCCCCGGAACTCGTCGAATGGTCGTTGATGATACCTAATTTACACTGAGATTGCACTTCTACTTAATGATTTATTGTAGAATTCTATTTATAATAGTCACAGGTCACCTTCCTCAGATTAACTTGGCATTCTTGAAAATAGGGATAAATAATATGTAACTAACGGTTAATAATGATTGACGTGGCACTAGCGTCTTGGGTGAAGGCTTGGTCATCACTAACTCGCAGTTTGGGGATGATCCCTTATATACTCTTTATGGACTGCTAACTCAGCAAAGCTATTTTTAGTATCAATAATAGCTTTTTAGTTTTACAACAATTTACATATATGTATATCTAGGTTCATCGCGTACTACGCCTCCCGGTTCCCAATCTCCAGTCCCTTCGAACCACGTTCTTTTAGGCCTTCCTCTATACGTCTATTCAAGTAGCATTTTTGGTAGATATTATAATAATAACAATACACATCAAGATCAGGGCCTGTTATCCGTAACCGTTTCACAAGGTATAAAAACCATGATGAAAAAGATCTACCGAACATTGCCACCATAATGCATAACAACACTCCAAACGGATGGAATGGGTAACACACCTTTACGCCTGTTTGAAGGACACCTTTAATTTACTAACATCCACACAAAAAAAAACAGAAATAACTTTCTACATTCGGAGACGAATAAAAGCATTCATAACATAAGTAATCTCATTCAGGATTGACTGAATGAAAATGTTTTAATTGGTAGTTCAATCAAAACTGCAGCCGAAAAATTCAAACAAAACTTTGTTTTTGAAGTACCACTTCCAACTATTCAATCAGAAAAAGTAAGAATGTTCAGTTCTATAAACCTGCTGATTTATTCAATGTTGGTACACCAAGAAAGTGTTTTCCTCAGAATTCAAAATAATATACCGAAAATTATAGAATTCTCGAGAATTCACCCATATATGACAAAAAGAAAGAAAGAAGAACTGTTTACGAAAATTTCAATCCTACTAGCACATGATATAATAAATATTCATTCGGGAATAATTTTCCAAATAAACCAATTGAAAATCATATTTTTATACATACTCAGGATATAGAATCAATTGTTTGCAATGTAATCATATCAATGCAAATATTGAATTGTTTACTGAATACCAGGGTAGTATTTTGCTTTATTTTAAGGAAAGCAAGGAAATACATGCAACAAATCGAATGTCATTTCAACAACGTGAATATTGATTTCGACCAAATCAAATATTCGTGTTGAAGCAAAATTCAGTAGTGACGCTTGCATCCTCCAATTCCAGAATTATCAATCATTCAAAACATCTTCTTTGTACAATTTTGGAGCGAAAAATAACGTGAAAAATTGCAAATTTTCAAATACTATAATTCATTCCTTTTCGTAAATCACTTTTTTAAATGTATGTCTTTGATTAAGCATTTATCACCGCCATATTCCAAACAAAAATCCATTAAAAAGGAATCTTGTTTACTTCCTCCTAATATAAGCGCATTATTGGTAGTGACTAATAATTTTTCTGGCGACCTCGACCGATTGAGACTGGCGGATTCTTATTATAACAAGGTTACTTCCAAAATACGCCTGAAAAGAATAAAAATATTTCATACAATCAAGTTAACACGCCGCATATGGGAACTAACGATAACGATCGAAAATATTTTTATTTTCAGAGTAAACATCGCGTAAATAATCATAACATCTCAAGAAATGAATTTATTGAAGATAAAGAAAATGAAGTAATAGTAGACTTTGAACAGGAAAACTGCAAGGAACTTCAGAATTAGGTTCGTATCGATTGTATTTTTCGGGACAATGAAAATATTTTTATTCAAACCATCCGATGATTTGATTGGAAAAATCCTCGACGAAGATAGATAACAGTGAAGATTCCCACTTTTAGAAATGGACATATTTAATTTCCATTTTATTGGATTTATCAATCGATACAGGAAGCCAGTTGAGCGTTTGAATGATTAGTGGGCTTTGTTGCAGCAGTTTAATGAGGAAATACCTACGTTTTCATGTACAGGTGTTAAAATTTCAGGAGCCTGGAAAACCAAGCATAGAATTGTTAATCCGCAATCCTTCTAAAATTTAAGTCATTCAAGTAGACATAAATTTCTAATTATACCGGAGTTACATTATCCGATAATTATTGGAATATAAAAAAAAGTATCAGTCACAGGAAAACACACTATAATATATTATTATTTATTAATCTTAGGCGATCGATTTCGGAACATTCCTATTCCATCATCAGGCCAGCTGAAAGTACACGATTTTATAATATTTTAATTCGTTATCATTATTTTATGTATTCGAAATAGAATAAGTAGGGTTAGGTTAAGAGTATACAACTTATATACAGGGTCTTTCACGAGGAACCTCACCCATATTTATACTGGAAACTACTGAACGTTTTTTCATGAAATTCAGCACTTATAAGTATTTCACGATGCTGATGGTATCTAAAATATTTTCAAGGCATGAGCACCTCCGGTTTTTCCGGAAATGACGTCAATTTCCGTTTTTCAAAATAGAACACCATTTTTTATTGCAGAAATAGATTCCTTATCAAGTTATTTTGATGTAACATTTTTCAGTTTTGGTTGGAAAATTCTCTCTGAGCGGAAAAAATTCGAAATAAAAATCGAAAATTGAGCTCCGCTGAAACAAGATTAACTTCTAGGTTTTTGAATGGAAAATTTTCATTTTTGAGATTTTTCAAGATGTAAGATTGAAGACTTTAGAAATCGAAATCACGATTCAAAATATAGGGGGTGAATAAATCGCTTTCAAAGTTAGGGATGACAAAATCGTGAAAAATCAATTGTTTCAGATCAGAACCCCATTTTTTATGGCAGATATTTAATCAACGTTAAAAAATAATGTGAGTGTATGCATCACACCCTTGCCCTAAAGTGGATATTTTCTGAGTTATTCACAAAAAACTGTTTTTCGTCTTGAATTTTCAGCTATTTCTTTTCCCTTCATGCCAAAAGATGAAATTTTTCGGGAACTGTTATTGAAACCATGCTGTAGATTCTTCACCCCTGCTTGAAACCGACTTCAAGTTACTATTAGGAGAACCATGGCAAACTCTCGCAGTTATAACTAGAGAATAAGCTCAAAGTTTGGACCATTAATTTCTAGACATTTATTTATACGTCTCAGGAATGCTTCATGCGTTGGTCTTCTTATTTCATCGGGAGGAAGAGATCTGCAAAAGTATTTGAGAACCAAATTGAGTTTCAAAACTATGAATCTAAAGATCTTAAAAAACCTGAACGCATTTCTGACTCGTTCTATGCAGTCCTCTTTATCAGTCAGGGGAGTTTTTTGTGTGAGCTCTATTTTCGATGTTTTTTTCGAATTTTCCCGCTCAAAAAGAATTTTCCAACCAAAACTGAAAAATGTTACATCAAAATAAGTTGAAATTTTCTGAGGAATCTATTTCTGCAATAAAAATATGGTGTTGTAATTTGAAAAACGGAAGTTGACGTCATTTCCGGAAAAACCGGAGGTGCTCATGCCTTGAAAATATTTTAGATTTCATCAGTATCGTGAAATGCTTATAAGTGCTGAATTTCATGAAGATACGTTCAGTAGTTTCCCGTATAGATGTGGGTGAGCTTCCTCGTGAAAGACCCTGTATAATAGTATAGAAGTCAAAATGGATAGACATGTGTTTCATTAAATATCATTATTATTTTTCTAGTTTTATCGAGTTTCTTCAACAAAATTTATTTTACTTATTTCTTTCAGCAACGTGGTGTCAGTTTGGAATATAGTTATAAAAATAACATTGACATAATATGTTTGGTTTTCGATGTCGAGTCCTTGTTATTGTTTAATGGATGGGAAATTAAATCTGAATTTTTTGTTATTATTATCTATCAATATGTTTAAAAATGTTTTTTCCGTTAAATTCGATGCTATCATTCTACATCAATGGGTTATCCTTATTTTTCAGGATTTCGATCTGTTCAAGTATAGTTAGTTTAAAATAATTTATCTGTGTAGTATCCTCAGATTATTCTATTTGATTTCATGTTTAGCATTTTCCAGATGTGAACATAAGGCTGAATGAGGTCTATTTCTTTTAAGTTCTGTAAATCTTTTTTCTACACTACGTGTAGTCATACCTATATAAAATGATGGACAATTTGTGCACGTTATCACGTATATTCATTCCACTTTGTTGTTGAGGTTTTAATCTTGTTCTGTTGTTAACTAATATATTCTCTAACGTTCTCTGTTTTCTATTAGTATACATATAATTATATTTTCTTAACGTTGTGTCTAGTTTTTTGATTTCATATGAGGATATATATTCTATTGAAAACTTTTTTTTTCTTTATTGAAGTTAGAATTTCGTTCATGAAATGTATTGAGTTTTGATTGTTTAGTCCTATTTGTTATATAATGTTGATTTGTCTTTAGTAGTTTTCTTGTGTCAGTGGTAAATTTAACAATCTGTGAAATAGAAATCTGAAAGCTGTCCTTTTCATTTGGGGTGCATGGTATGAGCCATTAGGAATTATTGCATCTGATTGTGTTGTTTTCTGTATATTTATGTCAAAAAAGAAAATATTATCGTCGTCCAATGTTATCTTTGAGTCGTCAAGGAAATTTATATTATTTTAATTAAATATGGATCTCTCTAAGGTGAATTTTTTTTTTAATTTAGTGTTAATTTATTGGGAAAATATTTCGAGTTCTATGTCTGTTCCTGGCCATATACAAAAAATGTCGTCAACGTATCTTCACCAGATGACTATGTGTTCACTGAGTGGTAAGAGCATTATTTGTTTCTCTATGTGGTCTATTTATATGTTCGCTTTTAATCCGCTAGATGGTGAACCCTTGGTAATTCATCTTACATATAATAAATATCTCCGTCAAATGTGAAAAAGTTCTGTTCGAATGTTATATGGCAAAGTTTCATATTATTCTCTATATCTGTGATATCTAAATTTAAATTATTTCCTATGTTATAATGTTTTAATAATTGTTCTCAAATCAGAGTGAGAGTTTCTTCAATGGGAATATTAGTATAAAGGTTGAATATTTCGAATGATAAAATCTTATATGTCTTATCAAGGTCTAGATTAAGCGCTTGTATGTTTCTCACTAGTTCTAACGAATTATTAATAGTAAAATCTTATTTATATTTAAGTTTTTTGTTGAAAAAGTTGTTAATGAATCTTGAGATTTTGTGATTTGGGATGATATTGCCGATGTTATCGGTCTAATGCTCTTATCTGAACTATATTTTTCTGAGATTGCTAAATTGAGCCTAGAACGCAATTACGGTAATGCACTAAGTCATATTTGTACAACCTCTTCCCTTCACAATGATACTTTCTACTTCTACCCTGAAGTTATTGGTGCAATAAATCAAAGAATAAAAAATCTACTGGTCATGATTTGGTTTCTGTAAGAATATTAAAACTAATAGCGGATGATATTTCTGAACATTTCGCGCATCTCAATAATGAATCAATTTCTTGTGGCGTCTTTCCTAGTTGTTTCAAGCTAGCAACTGTTATTCCAATACACAAAAAGGATGAGGTAAATAATATGGCCAACTATCGGCCAATCTCAATATTGAGTGTATTTTCAAAAGTTATAGAAAGAATAATTCTAAACCGCATGATTTCATTCTTGGATAAATTCGATATTATTGCTGGCTGTCAACATGGCTTCAGATACGAACGCTCAACTATGACTGCTATCATGAATTTTCTTCAGTTCGTTCAGTCTTCTTTGGACGAAGGTTATACTGTTGCTGGTCTCTTTTTGACATGTCACGAGCCTTTGATCCCAGTTTCCTCCAAAGTAAACTCTATAGTCTTAGATTTCGTGATACTTTCTTGGAATGGATTGTAAGTTTCGTGACCCATCGTAAATTAACTGTGAGGTTGGGAGATGCATGCTCTTCTGAATTTAATGTTGCACTGGGTGTCCCACAAGGTTCGGTACTAGGACCATTATTATTTTGCTATTTATAAATGATTTATCAGACCATATAGATATGGCAAAATTGTAATATTTGTAGATGATACCTCATTTGTTGTGAGGCCAAAGAGTTTAGGCGAGCTCATCGATCTGTGTGAACTGTTATTGAAAAACTTTACATCATGGTGTCAGGAAAATGGACTTATACTAAATTGCCAAATATTTTTAGGTGTAATAGTCGATAGCAATTTGAAATGGTGCGAACATGTTAACTTTGTTAGTAAAAAACTCCCCTCTTCCTTTTATGCTATAAGTAGGCTGAGGAGCTCACTTCCACTCGAAGCATTGTTGAATGTCTACTATGGCCTAGCTTATTCTCATCTGTCATATAATATCGAGGTCTGTTACTACAGTGTAGATGAATATCTGTGTGATAATTTCTAGAATTTTAGGATTTTTTTCTTTGTTCTCTTTTTGCTTCATGAATACTTTGTTCAGTGTATTTTCTTGATCTGTCCTACACATTGTAAATGTCTTACCGGATTAATAAAGATTATTGTTATTATTATTATTATGAAGTTTGATCGTACTATATATTTTCGGGATTTGTGGGTTTTTTCTCTCAAGGTATTAACTGTCTCGTTGAATTTCTGCAATGTTGGAAGAGTTGTCTTTAGTGTATTGTTAACTTTATTTGTATATTTTTGTAAAGGATTAATTTTACATTCTTTTTATGTTATTATTTCTGGAGAATTCTAATGTTCTTTCGATATATACTGTCTTTTCTAACATTACAATTCCCGCATTTTTGTCTGCTTTCGCCAATATAAGATTTTTATCAGTCATACCTTTTTGTATTGATTTTATAGTTAATTCGTGTCCGATTTAATTTTCTATCTCTCTCCGAAAAATGGGGCTGTTGTCAGATGGCGCTGACATCAGTGCCGGTTAAAGAATGGCGGGAAAATTGAATCGATAGCAGAGGATCACTGAATTTTAAAAATGAATTTTGCGAAAATAATGAAAAAACTTTGATCCTCGATATGCACTGTATGATTTAGGCAAACATTTGCAATATCAAAGATGAAAATTTTTTCATTATGTTCGCAAAATACATTTTCAAAATTACATATCGATATTTTCATCTTGAAAATTGAAAATATTTATAACACACTATTGATTACAGCTCTTTTTATTGAACAATATGAACATTTTATCACTTATTCTATGCTCTAAAATTGATGACAACTATTGTACAGAAAATAAACAGAAAATGATGCAAAAAATAACAAGGGTGCTTGAAATAAGAAATAATGAAGAATGTGGATGTTGAGGAAAAACTAGCAATACAAATTTGAGATATGGCTGGAGTAATTTATGATTTATGATCAACTTTCAACAAGAAGTGGACTTTTCATGGCACTTAACAAAGGTTGAATTAACAGAACAGACTGCTGAAATAAAAAATAAATCAAAAATTACTCATGGCGCTTTTTTTTGAATTTAAGTAGTGAGTCCAGATTTCTTGAATAGCAATGATCGTTTGGAGCCAAGCTGTTTGGGAAGGAGGTACAGATTTCAAAATTTTTCCGCGTTTGTTGTACCTCATCAATTGCCAATTTTGCACCTTATCAAATTGCTCCCGCCAGTACAAGAAATGATTAGCCCCAACCTTTAACGGACCTTTCATTGGTTTTCCATAAGGCCCAACATCTCCTCTACCAGTGAAGCTATCAAATAGTGTGTCCACTTCTTTAACAAAGGTAGCTGTCGTGATTGCTTCAGACTGCAATTGACCTGAGAGATAAAAAAAATATATATTAGGGCAACTGGATTTTGGTTGATGAAAACATAAATTGAAAAATGGATTTCATATTGTTGACGATTTCTAGTAATTACCTCCGCTGACCAAAGAATATAAGTATGATGACACTCAATACTTTTGCTGCTATGTGCACTTTCATAGCATATTGTAATATGGGTCTCAAATGAATGTCTTTTAATTTCAATAGGGTCCTAAATCCCATGGGTTTAACCTTATCTATTTCGTAAGCAGCACGAATATCCTCCATTACTTCATGTGATTCCTCAATTATTGCATGTGATTCCTCCATTACTTCAATTACTTCAATGTCTGATGAAGGGTTGACCCAAGCCATAGGAATAACATGTCTGTTCAACTTGTTGCGATTTGAATTTGTAAAATAATTTTCACTAAAATGTCCATCACAAATTCTATGACGTTTGCTTATCACAGCACTAGAACGAAGACCAAGAGCATTCTTCCACAAATTAACCTTTGAATCATAGAATTCCCCAACATTTGTAAAAATGTTGTCAATACAAGTGGCTGTTATTCTTGTGGGTTCGTACATTGTTTGCTGTATGTTATATGTTCTCAACATTCCCAATATTTCCCATTTTCTAGCTGTATCCACCAAAAAATCAACATTGAAGTCTCCAACTAGAGTTATCTTCATATTCTCATCAAATAATTTTTGCAATGCTGGTTCCAATGTTTGTATAAGAGTTTCTATGTTTCCATTATTATAAACTGCAACACAGACATGTTTGCTACTGTTCAAGTTGTACTCTATCCCTACACATTCAAATGTATCTTTCATTGATATATTCTTTAATTCCTTTCTCTCCTTGACTTCTATTCCATTTTTAGAATATATGGCAACTCCCCCATGCTCCTTCTCATTTCTACAAAAAAAAGTTATTAGTGAGAAATCTTTGATTGCATAGAATTTCAACTGATTTTCTGTCTTCCAAAGTCTATACAAAGAATTTTAACATCATCATTTTCCCTTAATGTTTCTTCCAGGCGATTCTTGGCATTACCCAAAGAGCAAACATTCTGATGTAGTATGCTGAATTGTTTACTGTTTTTGCTTATTTTTTCTTTGTTCGTGCAACAATCTTCAAAAGATCGTGGATTTAACTTTTGTTTTTTTCTAAAAAATGTTGCCCCCTACGGAAATCGAAGCTTGATTCCACTAGGCCAAAAATCGTTTTTATATATTTCTTCTTTTATTTTGAGTGGAACTCCAACTAATAGACATTTGTAGTTAAAATTTTCCTGGTTCTTAGTGTTTATTATTGTGACTGAAACTTCATTTTCTTGTATTTTTGCTTTATTCATTACATATTCTTTCAACACTTTTCCTCCACATTTTCTTTGACTTGGGAGATGAACAGCCATAATTTTTTATCCTGTTTGTCCAATTTAACTGATTTGAATGTTGTTGCCACAGAAAGTCCAGTTCCTACATTTGGTTTTGGTTTATTTTGTCTTCTTGTTTTGACTTTGATGAATTCATCCGATGGAGAATTGGAAGTAGGTCTTATTTGTTTGTCTACGGATCCCATTTCGCATGTTTCTGTAACTATTTTTGGAATCACAATATCAGAATAATTTATGTTCTTCCACATTGGCGCCTTTTTTTATGAATAAATCTACTTATTCATATAACCCAGAAGCTACCCAAGTAGCATTTTTTGTTTTATAAAAGTGCGAATACACTCTTCGACACTGCCTTATAAAATTCAAAGTTATATAACGTAGATACAATAAATTTTCCCTGTCCCCTATATATCCTTTATTGGCCTTAAATGATATAATTTATAACTTCCCTACAAGTGTCGACAAAGACTTATGGTTTTTCCGATAACCATTTGAACACTTTTATAATCCTATCTATACGACTTTTATGAAACTCCCATAAGGAGACGATACTGTATCCGTTACCTTTCTGGATGAAAACGCGCATGCAGAACTTTGTCGTATTGTTTCACTCTAATTCAACGTCAAGTATTATTCATCTTTATTTATCTGTTGGTTTATTGGTTAGTTGAATTCAGAAACGACCCAATAACATTAAACATGAAGTTGAAGATACGTAGTTGGTTTTATTGAACGCTTACAAGTTACATTACTTATAAGCGCGAAGAAAATCTTGCAGGTAATTGAGCAAACACTTGCAATTTTTTCTACACTGTATGAAATCGAATTTTACCTCCGAATAACACGTGCGCCCTCGATATACGAAAGTTTTGAATTTTTTATTGAATAATATACAAATCAATTTCAATTATTTTTTTCTAAATGTAACAATTTTTCAATACAAACACTAGGTTTTGAATAACAGTATCTTGAAATTAACAAGAAATTCATTTTCAATCCAAATTCAACTTTTTTCTTTGTTCTAAATTTTTCACAAAGCTGAAAAAACACGACATTTTCAATAACAATATGGCCGTCTCGGATATTTAGTCATGCTCAACACTTGGACTCATATAAATTATTTCACATCCCTAATGTAAATGCACTGCCTTTTTGTTCTATAATAATTTTCGAAATATTCATAATCACCAATTTAAGTGATAAAAATTACTGAATGAAAAAAAGTAGGAGCTTTATAAACTTGAAGTGATTTACACCACCACCATCCCTGTATTATAACTGATGGTAACTCAAAACACCTTGAAATGACCTGTAGTTCTCACGAATTAATCCGGATGCGTAAGAACTACTGGTCATTTGAAGGTGTTGCTCTCTGAATGAAAACATAACCTAATATTCTTGACGCAAGTTTTCACTCAAGATATTGTGTACTATTTTCAACAATTGTGTTCAGGTGTGGACATGTCTTTCAAAATAGTTCAAACCGAAGAAACAGGAAGAGATATTCCCTCGCTTACAATTGTTCCTGAAGCTTGGGAACAAAACGGCATCCTTTATTCGCCCAAATCAAGGAATGCAGCGAGTGCAGTACGAAATCCGTTTTCAAAGACTGGAAACAGTATACTTGTATCAAGAAGAGAGACAAATTTTTGTTGTACAAGGCTGCAGAAGAAGAAATATCTGCAATGCTGCAATATATGGACAGTGATATAGATCATTCAACGAATTTTCCTGGAAAAAGGGATTAAGTGGAGAGAATTTAAATCACCTTGCAGAAAAATTGGATAATAGATATAATATAAATGAATAATATCAATAAGCACCTAAAGAAATTTCTTTCCCGATTGTTGGGTGTAAATTCAATAATTCATATAGGTTATTCTGCAAACTATTAAAATGCAGTGATGTCAAACACTTTCAAGTAGTTATGAAATTGTATTTAAAAACACCTTTTTATTACTTATTCTCATCTTGATTTATAAGGGTACTCAGTTATTGGACATACATGATTTTTATGTATATAAAAGACTTGATGAAAACTTGAAAACACTGAATACTATCGGTTACATTACGAAGTTGCAAACACTTCTATAGAACGCCCTATAATAACTGTTGTATCACCTTGCTTCTGATGTTCCATAGGCGGGTTTCTGTCACATTTATAAACCCATATTATGAACCTTTTGGTACTATAACCTGTAGTTTTTATGAACAGTTCAAAATCTATAGTTTATAGAAACTTTTGGGAATCAATAATTTTTGCAACTCCTATATGAACTTAATCACCTCAGGTACTTAGCACCCCTATTATGAATCACTAATAACACCAATTTCAAATTTATAAATCTTCAGGTTACCAAAAATGTTAATTGGGTGCAGCCTCCATAATTGGAGTGTAACCATGACGATCATCCTGTATTTCCAAGTTTTTACAATGTTCTAATATAATTTCTGCCATTTTAAGGCGATTCCCTCGGCGAATCCTCAAATTCGAAATTAAGTGGAGAGTTGGCCGTCCTTGTAAATCCTTTAAATCCATATCAGGATTTCTCGATAAAACATACCTTAAGAGATCCATGTCACCATGATAGATAGCCAGATGTAATGGCGTGAACAGCGTTACCTGATCTATGCGACAGTTTATATCCTTTACATAACGTAAGAAAAGCTTTATGATACCAGTTTCTGAAAAATAAATAAAAGCTTAGTTAGATATATTTCAATAATGAAATAATCATCAGAATGTAGCTCTTCAAATCTAACATGAGGGCGATATAGAATTTAAATCCAACTCAACTCAAAAATTTAAACAATCAATATCGCATCATGAATAGACGTCAGGTGTGCGAGCTTGTTTTGATTTTTTTTCCTGGTCTCTGGAAGAGTCGGATACTTAAAACAAACGTTGCGAAGAATTTGAAAGACAAAACATTGTTGAATTAAAAATAACCATCTGTGACGTCAGCTCTTGGATTCATCGATCGTGGGTTCGATTCTCGTCCACGCCGAAAAAATTTTTTTTCCGCCATATTTTAATATTGTATCGAATTAGAATTAGGAGCTTCATTTCAAAATAATTTATTTCAGAAAACAAGTAATTGTTGAAATAAATATAAATTAAAAAAAAACTCAAGAACCACGCTTATAAAAATATCGGTCTAAAAAAATTAGAAATAACTTCATAAATTGAATTTTAAAATTATTTCTTTTTTAGCCGGATCTTCTTTATGAGCGTTGTGTTTCAGTATTTTTAAACTATATTATAATAATTTCAGTAATATCTTGTTTTCTGAAATGAATTATTTACTCAAGTCAAAGTCGCGAAAAAGACTTTGGGGTGAAATTGTATTGAATATTTTATTATGTCAACTATCACTATCAAAAATAAGAAATCATACAGGGTGTTCTGATTTGTTTCCGACAAGCTGACATGGGTAATAGATCACATCATATTAAGCAAAAAGTGCCTATGAACATGGGTCCGGAAATGCTTCGTTTCCGAGATACCGGATGTTAAAGTTGAATAAATAATTCACGTATTCTTTAATATATTTTGATTGCTTCGAAACCCTTTCTAGAAATTTCGTATGAAAGGGTTTTCTTGGATGATAAATTCAAATTTTTGGTCGATTTAGTTGAATTTTCTACAGGGCGCCACCGGCAATCATTTCAACCCATGTAAATCGTTGCAACTTATTTGTGTTACCCTGTACACCGTTTTGGACTTAAATAATTGATCCTCTCATCCTTTTTACACAAAAAGTTACACATCATCGAAGTCGCTAGGACTTACTGTTTCAGAGAAAAATGCATTAAAATTTTTTTTATCACTTGAAAGATATATATATATATATAAGTCAATACATTGCCCTTATTTTAATTGTAATTTTTTTTACATCATAAAATTTATTTACACCTGTAATTTTCTGTTTATACACATAAAATTATATTTTTACACATGTATTCGCACATACTTATGAACTATCTATTCGAACACGGACTAAATTTCTTTTATTTATGTATTATTTTATTCATATACTTCATAATTTATTTGCAATTATTTATAATTGTAACGAAGTAGTTTTGTTTGCGTGGCAGAAACCCGTTGACCTTTATCGACTCCAGCGAGATCGCGCCGAGCGGTGGGGACACCGACCGATCATTCCCACCTCCATCTGCAGTGCGCACGACTTATGTTGGTGGAGGGGACCGAGAATGGTATTTATAGGCGAGTCGAGCACTGGAACGGAGTTCCTCGCACGGCGCGGAACTCAAAATAAGGGGAAAGCCTCTACCGTTTAGTGGGGTGGGTCCAGCCAGTGTTGTTAGTGCTGGTAGTGAGTTCAGTGGTAGGCAGACATACCAAGGTAGGAAAGGGGTGTAGAGAGGGGACCGGAGGACCACTTGTGGAGGACGAGATTCCAGGAGGTGAGTGTGAGGTTCGATCGTTGAGACCGAACGACGGCTGCAGGAGGGCGTTAAGGGCATCGCGTCCTTTACGAGTCCTTTAGCCGGTATTGCGGAACCGACATCTGGGTGCCGAGATGAGCAAGCTCAATCGTCCCTAGATTGTGGGCCGTTTTACCTTGGCGGACTCCTGCTGTCCATCTCTCGGAGCTGACGTTGAGGTACGAGATGAGCAAAGCTCAATCGTGCTGAGACCGAAGTTTTCCGTGACGTGGGCTGCTGCGCGATGAGGGTCGTGGTGTGCCCCCCAACCCTGTTGTCGTTTGTCGAACCGACCCCTGGAAGGCACGGGTTCGTCACGGGTGTCGGCTGGGTCCTTTAGCCGGTATTGCGGATCCGACATCTGGGTGCCGAGATGGGCAAAGCTCAATCGTCCCTAGGTGGTTGACCGTTTTACCTCGGCGGACTCCTGCTGTCCATCTCTCGGAGCTGACGTCGACGTGCGAGATGGGCAAAGCTCAATCGTGCTGAGACCGAAGTTTTCCGTGACGTGAGCTGTTGCGCGGCAGGCACTGGGTTGGCCCGATCTTTGAGGGTGCGGGATTCGTCACGGGTATCGGCTGGGTCCTTTAGCCGGTATTGCGTATCCGACATCTGGGTGCCGAGATGGGCAAAGCTCAATCGTCCCTAGATTGTGGGCCGTTTTACATTGGCGGACTCCTGCTATCCATCTCGCGGAGCTGACGTTGATGTACGAGATGAGCAAAGCTCAATCGTGCTGAGACCGCAGTTTTCCGTGACGTGGGGTGCTGTGCGGCAGGCACTTGGTTCGACCTTGGTCCTGTCGTCATCGCGGGTGGACGCGCGGTGGTTTGCGCATGAGCACACCATACCGCCGGTCACTCCGATTTGGGCTGGGCCTTGGCAGTTCTCTTCGAGGGGTACTGTTGCGCACGGACACTAGTTGCGCCGTGCGGAATCGTGCCCCAGGGACCCCCCCCCGCTCGGATGGTCCATGTTGGCCTGAGTGAGGCTTTGGTTTTCGCCCCCCTCCTCACGCTTTAACCCTGAGATATTATTATTTCTTTCACACGGCCTTAGTCACTTTCATGCATGAGCAATTTTCTGATGAGCGAATGCCTTATCTATTCTCTGCCTGATTCATTGGTATGCCTAACCCATTTTTATGCCTACGTCATTTTGTTTGCCTAATTCTTTCTGATGCCTAATACGTCGAGTAACTCGCCACTGTAATCACCTTATGTGCACTCTAAGCCCTTCACGGAATGTTACTGGACTTTTGGTGATTGATAAGTAGATTTGGGACTTGGGTTTTTATAGGTTAAGGACTGTGAAGATTTTGTGATATAGATTAAGGACTGTTGTACCTGATACGAACTGTTGATTTGTTTTAAGGACTGTGAGACCTATTATCTTGGAATGTTTGTTTATTTGGTGTGAATAGAGAGTAATTTTTTAGTTAATCGCGTGTTTTATTGGTGACACCTCTACCTCCAACAGCTACCCACTTCATTCTCCACTGGAGTCTACCTAGGCTCGAGCTTCTGGACATTCCGGAGGAGCTCGATAGGTGAGGGCGACGCCCTCAGAAGCAAATAGTCTGGCGCCCGAGTTTACTGATAAAGGAACTGCACGTAAGGGCGTTACATAATAACTTACCTTATGTATAATGGTGAAATTTGTATAAGGCTAATGACCGAAGCCTTCAATTACAAATAAAAAAATGCATTTAAAGCCAGAGTCACAAAACTTCTCCGAAAATTATATCCATTCAAATATTTAATTTAAATTCATTTTGAAAATTTCCAAGGCGAACTGCATGCGGATTTTCAATTGTCCACTAATAATTAGAACCGGTAAGCTATGTAATTATTATTTTTAAGTGTTCTGAATATTCTGTTACCTGAAATATTGAGTTGCTGAGATGCTTAACGAATACTAATTTTGTTTTTGAAGGTCTGTGAAATCCTATTTCTCTGTAGATGATTTCTTCTTTGTAAGATTCGTTCGGGTCTTTGATAAACAATACCATTTTTCTGTATTTGTTGATGAGCTATTAACTTAGTTGACTGTAATTATAGTTAATGACATCTAAATCTAACACACATTAAATCTGTCATTGTGTATAGCCATTTCAGATCTATTGTGGTTGCTATGGAAAACCAGATAATCATGTCAGATTTAGATGTCATTAATTATAATTATAGTTATCTCATAACTCAATACTTATTTAATACAATTTTTGAAATGCCTTTTGTGTATAGTAATGTAAATTATGCAGACATCATTTCTGTTCATGGTTTCTGCTGCACGTGAATATGCAACACGTTTTCCAAATCATCGACACTTTTTTCACATAGAAAAACCAGGTAATTGATTTTTCTAGTCCAAAATGACGTACAGGGAAGTACATAAAAGTTTCAACGGTTTAAAGGGGACGAAATGATTGCCAGTGGCGCCCTCTCGAAAAAACAACCAAATCGACCACAAATTTGAATTACTAACCTCGAAAAATCCCTATCTAGCAACTTTCATGCAATTATTTGGAATCAGTCGATAATATTAAAGAAAACGCGAATTATTTTTTCAACATTAACACCCTGTATCCCGGAAATGAAGCATTTCCGAACCCATGTTTATAGAAACTGTGATCTATCACCCATTTCAGTTTGTCGGAAAAAATCCAGAACACCTTGTATATGCTAGGTTTCACGATTGGCAATCACTCGATCGAATTGTTGATAAGCTAACGCTATTTATTGTTATCATAATTTAACGATAGAACTCAATTTATGTTGTTCACAAGGATAAAGAGAAAATTTAATAATTATGATATATTTAACATAGACAATATCAAAGAACTGACAATATCATATATTTGATAGTCACTTGAGATGGGACGTACATTGTGAATTTATAGTTGAAATAAAAAACTATTTCCCAAATTCAAATTCTCGTGGGACATATATGACTTAAGAGAATTTTAACGATTATATTATGCGTTGGTGAAATCACTTTCAAATTATCACATATGAAATGGGGGTGGTTTAGTAGTTAGAATTTTGGCTTCATTTCCATTTCCGTTACAAAAACCATAAACAAAAATTATATCCGCATATTCCGCATGAGTAAATAATTGAGGCATGTTGAAATACACTTTGCTACGGTTATTTTTCTTCAATGTTTTAACCTGTCGTTAAAAATGAAATCAATAATTTGTCCACGACAATATTGAATTTTGTTAACAAGCATTAAGACTTAATCTAGGGCTGGGTTACATAAGCCTTGAAGAAAATCAGAAATTGATTACCAAATATAACAAATCTATTATCAAAATATAAATACACAATATACAAGTTCTTAATTGAATATATCAAATCTACAGCTACCAACTATAAACTATCCAAGAATCAATTTACTGAGAAAACCGTGCATTTAAGGACAATGGTCACTATGATTTATCAAAGAATGAATTATATCAAAAACTAGCAGTCTTCGAGTACTTATTCACTATTGCAGATGTTACATCAATTCAATAAAATATAAATAACTGAAATTAATATCAGTTGACTAGGCAGTCAGAAATTTATAGTGATTACCTCCAATTATTCAATTATAAAACTGACATGAGAAATCAAATATGGTAAGGGACTTATTTTAAAAGTCAAGATGAATTCTTCTCCCAACGATTTGCATCAGAAATGAAGCAAGTATGGAAAGGTACAGTCAAAATCTCTCCAGATACAGCAATCCAATTTCTAAACCAATTGATCCCAGAAGGTTTGTATCGTTCACCCAAAATTTCCGTGTTATAGGTAGAGTGAGAATTACCATAGGAAATAACAAAAAAAATAATCTGAGAATGAAATAAAAATAATTTTAAAATCTTTAATTGAATTTAATTGAACATCGTGTAGCTTACCCTCTTTATCAATAGATTTTCACTTAATTGCAGCCTTGAAATATGGAATAAAATCTGACCAGGCTATCCAAATTCAATTGATTAATGCCTCAACAGCAAAATTAATTCAGCTCCCAAAAATTACGAATTCGAAAATAATTGCTGGTTTTTAAACTCTACTGTTCGTCAGAATTTCAATTCACAACTCTTCAATGTCGGCGATGGATAAAGAATAAAATAAAAATCGATATTAATTTCCTGAAGACCACGAAGTGAGAGATAAGAGAGATGAAAAAAAATGAGAAAAAAAACTCTTCGTGTTTTTATCAGCTACGATGTTTTGAATGCAAAATTTATGTATTGAATCTCGCCACAAGACATCTAACGGCGATGCAACAAAACAAACCCTCCGTTACAGAAATCATTTATGGATCTAAAATATATGAGAAAACTGTAATCGATGGAATAATCAATGGAATGATGAAATAAATAAACAAAATGAATTCAAACTGTATCAACTTCTTGTGACAGATTATTTATTAAATATTCTGATTCTGTGGTTCACTGTGATGGTAACTATGGATTTTAAAGTACTTGATTTAAATAAAGATTCAATTTTCATGAAGAATTTTCAATTTCATTAAAACTATTAATCATACATTCGTGATTCAATATTTTACATACCATAAAGCCATAAGTGAGTACATTTTTGAACGAAACTACTATGTTTTAGGAATATTCGCTTCATAGAAAACCGGAAGTGTGCCGAAAATCACCTGAATAATGACTCAATTTTATGTTAATCCATAATTTTACCTTTCATATGTTTTGAATGTTTATTCTGTATTTGAAGTAGTAGTATGTAGATTTTTTTGTTTCACGTAGGTATAAGGAAATTTTTTGAATTAAATGATTTCATACATCTTGGCACGACAAGGGCCTTTGAAAAGTAAAAGAAAACGATAGAAAATTATCAATGAAATTCTGAAATAATATGAAAAATGACTCGAAAGAAAACGCGAATGCTGAAGTATCGACTTCTGCCTACCTGGTTTCACAGTACGGCTGAATGAACTTGTCCAGGCACTCACGAGCGAGAATAGTCACTTTTTCACTAGAGTTCGAATTTGTAGATTTAACGAGAAAGTTATTTATTTCCAAGAAAAGTGTTCTTGTACTTTAGCGGATGAACGCCGCTTCAGTACTCTGTCTGTTCGACATAGGTCATATGCTCCAACATATGTTACGCGTTAATCGGAAAATGATATGAACATATACAGAGTGTAGAATTATTGAATCGAGCAAGCAACTCGGAATAGAAATGAATGAATTTAACTAATAAGTTGCAGTAACACATCTAAATATGAGCGATCAAAAATGAACTTCGAATTTGGAAAATTTATTTTAGGACTCAGGAAGAACTTTGTATTATTAGACGATACAGCTTTACCATCTAGTTCAGAATTTCTCAATGCCTTGGAGCGAAAAACCGATATTGTTCATCTTTGAAAAATTTTTCTAGGAAAAATAGACGTGTGCAGAAAAAGTAAAAAACCTCCAGTAATGTAAACTTATGGTAGAATCTGAAGCAAGTAGTAAATTTCTGAAAACGGAATGTACAGGGTGTTTTTTCAACCTGCATACTTAATCTGAACTTATCATAATTCCCATTCTGTATATTTGAAAAATAAAAATCGGTCGAATCGGACAAATCACCCTGTAGACTCTTTTTAGCTATTTTTAGTATCAATAATAGCTTTTTAGTTTTACAACAATATACATATATGTATATCTAGGTTCATCGCGTACTACGCCTCCCGGTTCCCAATCTCCAGTCCCTTCGAACCACGTTCTTTTAGGCCTTCCTCTATACGTCTTTCTGGTCGAGTCTATTCAAGTAGCATTTTTGGTAGATGTTATAATCATAACAATACACATCAAGATCAGGGCCTTTTATCCATAACCGTTTCACAAGGTATAAAAACCATGATGAAAAAGGTCTACCGAACATTACCACCATAATGCAGGGGTTACCTAATAACAACACTCCAAACGGATGGAATGGGTAACACACCTTTACGCCTGTTTGAAGGACATCTTTAATTTACTAACATCCACACAAAAAGAAACAGAAATAACTTTCTACATTCGGAGACGAATAAAAGCATTCATAACATAAGTAATCTCATTCAGGATTGACTGAATGAAAATGTTTTAATTGGTAGTTCAATCAAAACTGCAGCCGAAAAATTCAAACAAAACTCTGTTTTTGATGTACCACTTCCAACTATTCAATCAGAAAAAAAGTAAGAATGTTCAGTTCTATAAACCTGCTGATTTATTCAATGTTGGTACACCAAGAAAGTGTTTTCCTCAGAATTCAAAATAATATACAGAAAATTATAGAATTCTCGAGAATCCACCCATATATGACAAAAAGAAATAAAGAAGAACTGGTTACGAAAATTTCAATCCTACTAGCACATGATATAATAAATATTCATTGGGGAATAATTTTCCAAATAAACCAATTGAAAATCATATTTTTATACATACTCAGGATATAGAATCAATTGTTTGCAATGTAATCATATCAATGCAAATATTGAATTGTTTACTGAATACCAGGGTAGTATTTTGCTTTATTTTAAGGAAAGCAAGGAAATACATGCAACAAATCGAATGTCATTTCAACAACGTGAATATTGATTTCGACCAATTCAAATATTCGTGTTGAAGCAAAATTCAGTAGTGACGCTTGCATCCTCCAATTCCAGAATTATCAATCATTCAAAACATCTTCTTTGTACAATTTTGGAGCGAAGAATAACGTGAAAAATTGCAAATGTTCAAATACTATAATTCATTCCTTTTCGTAAATCATTTTTTAAATGTATGTCTTTGATTAAGCATTTATCACCGCCATATTCCAAACAATAATCCATTAAAAAGGAATCTTGTTTACTTCCTCCTAATATAAGCGCATTATTGGTAGTGACTAATAATTTTTCTGGCGACCTCGACCGATTGAGACTGGCGGATTCTTATTATAATAAGGTTACTTCCATAAATACGCCTGAAAAGAATAAAAATATTTCATACAATCAAGTTAACACGCCGCATATGGGAACTAACGATAACGGTCGAAAAAATTTTTTTTTCAGAGTAAACATCGCGTAAATAATCATAACATCTCAAGAAATGAATTTATTGAAGATTAAGAAAATGAAGTGATTGTAGACTTCTAACAGGAAAACTGCAAGGAACTTCAGAATCAGGTCCGTATCGTTTGTATTTTTCGGTACAATGAAAAAATTTTTACTCAAACCATCCGATGATTTGATTAGAAAAACCTCGACGAGGATAGAAAACAGTCAAGATTCCCACTTTTAGAAATAGACATATTTAATTTCCATTTTATTGGATTGATAGATACAGGTAGCCAGTTGAGCTGTTTGAATGATTAGTGGGCTATGTTGCAGAAGTTTAATGAAGAAATACGTTTTCATGTACAGGTGTTAAAATTTCAGGAGCCTGGAAAACCAAGCATAAAATTGTTAATCTACAATCCTTCTAAAATTTAAGTCATTCAAGTAAACATGAATTTCTAATTATACCGAAGTCACATTATCCGATAATTATTGGAATAGAAAAAAAATTTAGAAAGCACTAACGTGAGGTCAGATTGCTTTGGCGCTCTTGTTGAGCTACTTGCGAGTAAATATTCAAACCATAAAAAACCTATAAGCACTTTGATCACGTGAATAATAGTCTTCTCCCGTACTATAGAACAATGTGATGCAAATATGAACGCCTAATGAATGAACAAAATGAATGGAATAACTACTCGTCATTTTCCTCAAGTTTTGTTCGAAGCTATAATTCCCTTTTCCTAAAAACTTATGTCAGTGCATTTCTGAATTTTGACAACGTACCTATATTATTTCAGCCGCCGAGATTGGATTCTATCTCTATGATTTCCCGTTATGAAAAATTTTGATTAATATTACGCCAACTGACACTGATTGAGTCCGGAATTTGTCAATCGAATATCGATCAGTAATGGTCATCGTTCAAAGAAAATCATCGGGACGTATTTCATTTCTGTTTTCCCTTGTAGTAAATGGAAAAAATGGTCATATCTTTAGCTGGAAAAGAGCTACGACAATGAAATTTGAGGATAAGTAAGATATCGATCACCTTAATATATTCACGAATTTTGATCGAAATCCAAAAATATCTTGTGAGATAGTCAGGATTAATTTTTTTTTTTTAATTTTTTAAAATTTTCTATCGTGACGATTTCTGCGAAATTTTGCAAGCTTTTTTGTTGCAGTCTCCCTCAACAACATTTCAAGTATCAATTTGATCGGATGGATATTCTAGTAGTTATTGAGGAAACAAAATTTCAGATGCTCATAACTACTGAACCATCCGACGGATTTGGCCCAATAACGAACTCGACCGAGATATTTGGACAATAAACCTATTCTGAAAATATGAAAACTCTAGCTGATTCGTTTTGGATGCTAGAGAGGATACTGCCGGCCGGCCGGACAGACTCAACTTTCTCCACGAATTCTTCATCAGGGAGTCGAACCCAATCGATTGAGACCTTTTTCGGCTCAAAATTCCAAAATTACAGACATTCGGGCAAAATGATAGGCACTCTGTTCGGGTGAACAAGAGCGCCAAAAAGTACCAGTCACAGGAAAACACACTATAATATATTATTATTTATTATCTTAGGCGATCGATTTCGGAACATTCCTATGCCATCATCAGGCCAGCTGAAAGTACACGATTTTATAATACTTTAATTTGTTATCATTATTTTATGTATTCGAAATAGAATAAGTAGGATTAGGTTAAGAGTATAGAACTTATCAACTTATATACAGGGTCTTTCACGAGGAACCTCACCCATATTTATACGGGAAACTACTGAACGTATTTTAAACTCAGCACTTATGAGTATTTCACGATGCTGATGATATCTAAAATATTTTCAAGGCATGCACCTCCAGTTTTTCCGGAAATGACGTCAACTTCCGTTTTCAAATTAGAACAGCATTTTTTATTGCAGAAATAGATTCCTTAGATAACTTCGAGTTATTTTGATGTAACATTTTTCAGTTTTGGTTGGAAAATTCTCTCTGAGCGGGAAAATTCGAGAAAAAATCGAAAATTGAGCTCCGCTGAAACAAGAATAACTTCGAGGTTTTTGGATGGAAAATTTTCATTTTTAAGATTTTTGAAGATGTAAGATTGAAGACTTTATAAATCGAAATCGCGATTCAAAATATAGGGGGTGAATAAATCGCTTTCAAAGTTAGGAATGACAAAATCTTGAAAAATTTTTCCAATTTTTCAAATTTTTTAAAATTAGAACCCCATTTTTTTATGGCAGATATTCAATCAACGTTAAAAAATAATGTGAGTGTATGTATCACACCCTTGCCCTAAAGTGGATATTTTCTGAGTTATTCACAAAAAAATGTTTTTCGTCTTGAATTTTCAGCTATTTCTTTTCCCTTCACGCCAAAAAGATGAAATTTTCAGGAACTGTTATTTAAACCATGCTGTAGATTTTTCACTCCTTCTTGAAACCGACTTCAAGTTACTATTAGGAGAACCATGGCAAACTCTCGCAGTTATAACTAGATAATATGCTCAAAATTTGGACCGTTAATTTATAGACATTTATTTATACGTCTCAGGAATGCTTCGTGCGTTGTTGCTCTTCTTATTTCATCGGGAGGAAGAGATCTGCAAAAGTGTTTGAAAACCAAATTGAGTTTCAAAACTATGAATCTAAAAATCTTAACAAACCTGAACTCATTTCTGACTCGTTCTATGCAGTCCTCTTTATCAGTCAGGGGAGTTGAGTAGACAATATTTTATATCCTACCCCAAACATGATAGTCTAAAGGAGTTAAATCGGGAGCACGTAGTAGCCAAAGATGTGGACCATTGTTTGCCAACCATCGATCTTCAAATAGCCTGTATAGGATATTTGACACATTGAGTGAATTGTGTGGGGGCGCGCCATCTTGTTGATACCATAAGTCATTATGGTTCTGTACTAGTGGCTCAATTATGTGAGTCAATATGTCAGAATATCTATCTCCTGAGGGAGAACATTCTTTAAATAATGCAAACATGTGTAGTGTTTTATCTTACCAGTTAAAGTCCCATCATAAATGTGAACATCGAGAATTGCATTATTTTTGATGGCGCAAAAAACATTGAAACTCCAGGTCTCTAGAAAGTTCCATTGTCTGAAGTGGTGGTTGTTATCTTCATCCCAATAATGAATGTTATGCCTATTGAAAGAACCATTCTTCGTGAATTTAGATTCATCTGTCTAAATTATACAGTCCAGAAAGTTTTCATTCTCTTGAAATCGAAACATCATAGCTTCGCAAAACTCTGTTCTCCTGACGAAATCAGTTTTCTTCAAGTGCTGTACCCTATTGAATATATATGGGTGCATTTTATGTTTTTCTAATATTCTCCAAACATTCGATTGAGATAATCCGAGAGCAATCTCAGCATCTTTGAGAGAATTATAAGGATTCACACGAAAATATGCAAGAACTGTAATTTCGTTGTTGTCATCTTCTACTACACTTTTTTCTCTGTTTATAGTTTTCTAAACGAAAGATCCGACATTTCTCAAGTTTGTCATGGGTCTGTTAATGGTATCTCTCGTTGGTCTGGGTCGGTCAGGAAATCTCTCAATGAACAGTCGAATTGTTCTATCTACAACTTTATTACATTATCCATGAAGTAGAATGAGATTTAAATAATCTTCATTGGTAAAATTAGGCATAGTCATCGATTTTATAACTTATACGAATTATCACCAAATTAATAGTAAACATAAAATGCTACTGAATAAAGAGGAATTTGGCAGATGTAATTAATGATATCAATAGTAAGTGGAAAATTATTTGGGTTCTTGGCTAATGGGGCTATTTATAATCAAACAACCATTGTTACAAACACCTATATTTCGGAACTATATTGGCTCCTTCATCAGGATGCTGAAAAGTTTTATTAATAAATTTACACAAGGACCCAGTTTATACCAGGCATGGGGACAAAAATCTTAACAATAAAAATATCTATTTAAAACAATTATAAGAAGGAGTCATCAACAACTAAAACATAATGTTACTCACATGCGTCAGTTGCTGTAGAGAAAAGAGGCAAAGTGTACGGAAAACATTCCTCAGAAAATAGCCACGAGGCTACAATATCAATGATAAAAATGGAGACATTCAAAAACCGACAGATTCAAAAACGGACACAAACAGTCATTTTAGGTTAGGAGAGACCACAGACGAGAGCAGAGAAGGCAAAAGAGATCAATTTCAAATCTATGAGAACGAGGCGGTGACGTTTATCGAGGTACGGGGGCCATCTCTTAAGTCGAGATGCAGGAGATAACTATAAATGTTACTGAGACCTTTTATGTCTGTTCTTTTATTAACACTATTGTTGTTTTCGTTAATGAAGCACATTTCTTGGAATATTCATTTTTGATAATTTTACAGAAGGAGAGGACCTTCGCTTGCTCAAAATTAAACGAGTGCAGGTTTTTAACTGCATGATTAGACAGTGCACAATTTTCTGATAAAGACCTGATGTCACTTCGATGGCCAGAAAAACGACGTTTCAAGGACTGAGATGTTTGTCCTATATAGATGCTGGGGCAATCATTGCAAGGGACTGAGTAAACGCAGTCAGAATGGTTAAAAAGGGGGTTCTGTCTTTTAATCTGGAAAACAGAGCTCCATTTGAGAAAACGTTATATTTGGCAATCTTTAGATTTCTGATGTTGGAAAGAATGTGGACTAACTTATTGGTGAGACCAGGAAGATAGGGGAGGGAGGCAAATTTTGGGATATCCAATTCTGAGTTGGTGGTACCAATGATAATTCTTCCTTCATTGTTCTGGGGTGCAATGGAAACTTCTTCTTGTGTTATTGGGGTGCAGTAGATGAGTTTATTAAGCAGGCCTTTAGGGTAGCCATTCTCTCTGAGGACGTTATACAATTTTCTGAAGGCTGTCCTCTGATAATCTTGATGTGCAATCTTATGAATTCTATCTTTCAAGTTTCGGATCACGTTCACTTTCACTTTCCAGTCATGATTTGATCGATAATGGATGTATCTGCCTGAACTAGTAGGTTTTCTATACCAGTTTAATCTCAAGGTGTTGTCTGGGGCTCTGATAACTTTTGTGTCTAGGAAAGGAACCGAATTCTCATTCTCCTCTTCCACCGTGAACTGGATGTGTTCATCATAAGAATTAAACACCCTCAGAAGCTCATGTAGTCCATCTGCAGGTATTGCTGTGATAATGTCGTCCACATACAGATATAGGAAGGCGGGTTCAAAAGAAAGGCTTAGGAGACAAACATTTATTAGTTCTGTCATGACGATGAATGCCAGAATGGGGCTGAGGTTACTTCCCATGGGGCAGCCAAAAATCTGTGAGAAGTATTGTCCTTTGTAAACGAAATAATTGGCATCAAACAGGAATTTGAGGATCCTCAAAAACATTCTTGTGGTATATAGTACTTGTGACTGAGGCAATTCTTGCCCAATGTATCCTTATGATTCTTTCTGTGATCTCCCACGATATGTTGGTGAACAGACTAACTACATCCAATGAAGCTATCACATAATTTGGAGGCAATTGAAGGTTGTTAACTTTTTGTGCAAACTCGTAAGAATCTTTCATAGAATAGTTGCTAAAATTCTCCTTGAAAGCAGTTGAGAGAAGGTCAGCCATAAATTTGCTAAGATTGGAGGTGGAGAGTTCAACGTTGAAACGATTGGCCTCAATGGTACATCTTGTTTATGAATTTTCGGTAGTCCATAAATGCCTGGTGGGGTGCCTTTGTAATTGTTGAGCTTGGTTGCATTGGGTGAATCAACCCAGCCATTATCTTTAAGTTCTTTGATGAATTTGTTACTGGCTGTTTGGAATTTATTCGTTGGATCAGAAGGGACTCTTCTATAGACAGTGTCATCGTCAATCAGTCTAGACATTTTTTCGTCATATTGTGCAGATGAGATAGCCACAGTGACATTTCCTTTGTCAGCCCTTGTAATCTTTATGTCTTCGTGGTCCTTTAAGAAGTACTTGGATTTCAGGAAAATGCGGTGATGAAGAGTTTCTTGATTCCATCCCGACTGTAGGACTGTAGGCTCTCAGCAAGTCTTGAGTCTCTGGAGGTGACATCTTCACTATGTACTCAGTATCGGAAAGTATGGATTTAATAGGTACAAATTTGGTGGGAAATTTGTGGACAAATTTTGGGCCCAAGCTGAGAAGGTGCTTGATGTCTGGAGGAAAGACATGATTAGTCAAATTCACGAACCATGAATCCTTAGAAACAATAGATTTAATATTAGAGTTAATGAGGTCGTTAAATTTAAAGTTTAAATTGGTGGAGGATCTAGAATAAATTCTGTTATAGGTTCTGCTCTGAGTGGCAAAAAATCTTGTGAGAATTCGAGTAGGTAAAATTTGAGACAAGGTGGCCGAAATGACATCAAGTTGTTTACTAATGTGCTTGATTTTTTTAATAGTGATAGATATTTCAAGATTGAGAATTCTAGTAGAGGTCTTTTCTTGTAAATTAAGTGCCTTTCTGCTATCATTATGGTTCTCACCCACCAAATTGTCTAAACATCGGAGGTTCTGCTTAATGTGCCTGATGAACGGCATTGTAGTAGAAAATTCCTGTTGCAATTTGCTCTTGCTATTCTGGTGTTAAGATTCGCCCATTTCTTGAGATTAAGTGCTGTTAGTTCTCCATAGTTGGTCTTGATGGAACTGTAGAAACCCATTCTTGATGGTCAATGTAGGAGGAGATTAGCCGTGCATTCAGTAGTAAGCAGATGTTTAGACAATTTGGTGGGTGAGAACCCTAATGAAACTCAAATAATTTTCCACTTACTACTGAATGCACGGCTAATCTCCTCCTACATTAATGATATCTATCAATAAAAAAAAGAATGTAAAACATGGTAAAGTTTTGCATATGGTTTATAAGGACTTATTCTTTATCACTGGAGAGAAACCGATGGTCGATTAGTTGAATTAAAGAGGTTTCCGATACAAATTCGAATCCAAATTCGTCATCTATTTAGGAACAACCTGTAACATTTTTCTCTCTGCATATTAGGGTAGTAAAATCTAAAACATGGTTGAAGTAACAGTTCCTGAAAATTTCATCTTTATGGCGTGAAGGGAAAGAAATAGCTGAAAATTCAAGACGAAAAACAGTTTTTGTGTGAGCTCTATTTTCGATGTTTTTTTCGAATTTTCCCGCTCAAAAGAATTTTCCAACCAAAACTGAAAAATGTTACATCAAAATAAGTTGAAATTTTCTGAGGAATCTATTTCTGCAATAAAAATATGGTGTTGTAATTTGAAAACGGAAGTTGACGTCATTTCCGGAAAAACCGGAGGTGCTCATGCCTTGAAAATATTTTAGATTTCATCAGCATCGTGAAATACTTATAAGTGCTGAATTTCATGAAAATACGTTCAGTAGTTTCCCGTATAGATATGGGTGAGGTTCCTCGTGAAAGACCCTGTATATAGTATAGAAGTCAAAATGGATAGAAATGTGTTTCATTAAATATCATTATTATTTTTCTAGTTTTATCGAGTTTCTTCAACAAAATTTATTTTACTTATTTCTTTCAGCAACGTGGTGTCAGTTTGGAATATAGTTATAAAAATAACATTGACATAATATGTTTGGTTTTCGATGTCGAGTCCTTGTTATTGTTTAATGGATGGGAAATTAAATCTGAATTTTTTGTTATTATTATCTATCTATATGTTTAAAAATGTTTTTTCCGTTAAATTCATTCAACATCAATGGGTTATCCTTATTTTTCAGGATTTCGATCTGTTCAAGTATAGTTAGTTTAAAATAATTTATCTGTGTAGTATCCTCAGATTATTCTATTTGATTTCGTGTTTAGCATTTTCCAGATGTAAACATAAGGCTGAATGAGGTCTATTTCTTTTAAGTTCTGTAAATCTTTTTTCTACACTACGTGTAGTCATACCTATATAAAATGATGGACAATTTGTGCACGTTATCACGTATATTCCACTTTGTTGTTGAAGTTTTAATCTTGTTCTGTTGTTAACTAATATATTCTCTAACGTTCTCTGTCTTCTATTAGTATACATATAATTATATTTTCTTAACATTGTGTCTAGTTTTTTGATTTCATATGAGGATATATATTCTAATCTATTGTACAATAGTCATGGCTGACAATTATCGCAGGTTAGCGGTGGCGAGAGCTTGTTTGCAACTTGACATCTGGTTTGTCCACCAATGTTTAAAAAGTGGACTTACCCCAACGTTCGCTAAAGTAAAAACTTCGAACAATGTACCCCATAACATCAGAGTTGAAGTCGAAAGGAGAATCCAAAGAAAGGCGATCAATAGACATTATGCCAAACTGAACAGGTTGAACGTTGACATGAAAATACTGTATGACCAGCTAGTTCACACTTTAGAATACAACATTCTACAAGACCTTCTTAATGAATGTGCAGATGCAGTCGTTTTCCATAGATCCTTGAAACACAAAAAGCTTAGAGATAAACTAACAAGACTGACCTATGCTAGGAATAACACTGAACACTCGAGAGCACAGAAATTCACAGACCACACCTTCCACGCTAGGATCAAGAATTTGTCGAATACACAGTTTACGCCATCTGAGCTTGAACTTCTTTCACAGGGACTCAAGTTCTGTACTTTTAGAAGAATGGACGACAGAACCCTTCAGAATTTTTCTATACATGTTGATTATGTGATTGAATGCTTGTCTGACGACATCGACTTCAAGAGATCCCTCAGAGACCGCTGTCTAACATTTTTTCTTAATAACAAACATAATGAATACGATAGGTTCAAAAATAACAAATTTTCCCGTATACTTAAAGACATAAAAATTAAGGTTTCAGAAAATGACTTGATAATTTCAAAAGCAGATAAGGGCAATTGTTTGGTGATTTTGAACAAAACAGAGTATATCTCCAAAGTGGAAAGTTTCCTCCAAACAAACAGATTCGAAAAGCTTAACATCAACCCTCTAAATAAATTCATGAATAAGACAAAAACATATAAGCGCTTATGTGAGAACTTCCTCATTCACCACAATAAACAAAATATTTTACCTTGTAACCCAACCATGCCTAGATTATATGGGTTGCCTAAAATCCACAAGCCGGAAATACCAATCAGACCAGTGGTCTCCTTCTCCAACACCCCAACTTATGCCCTGTCTTCCTTTCTGAACCACCTTATAAAGAGTATAACTAACTATAAACCCAAGTATTCTGCCATGAACTTAGCTGACCTTGCCAGTAAGTTGCGCGATGTTGTCACGTAATTTTCTCCTTGACTATTTGATGTTAAAAGGACACAAAGCGTACGGCAGCTGTTGGCCGGAGAACATATATGGGCGTAGGTTCATTTGACTTGAATAAAAATTTGTGATCTTTTCTTTGTGTGATAATATGGGCGCCAATTAGTTTAGACACAATTTTGAGTTCTATTCGTATAAAAACTAATAAACATACGAATGTGATCTCAGGATGACGGTGTACGAAATTGAAGAAGTAATCTCACTCTGGTGAACAATCTCTTTATTCAGGAAGGCGATAAACCTCAACATATAGGAATACGATAATACAGGAATCCCTAAAAAATATACTTAAATCAGCAAAACAATTCGCTTAATTATTTTGAACTCACCTTCTAGAAAGGGATACACGAAAAGAATATTATAAAATTCCTTGGATAATATGTAAACGTGAATTAACAAATCCTTAATCGAGAGATAATGTCTGCATACTATCAGTTTCCAAGATGGAATGAATTAATTCGCGATAACAACATCTGATTCCAGACACCCCAACCGAAAATTTTAATGAACAGATTTCTATAAAGAATTATACCTTATGTACAGAAAATTACATTATTCAACAATAGATGGTATAGCAAATTAATTTGAAATAAATTATTTTCAAACAGATCAAGAGATGATAGAATGTAAATAAATTTTGGTATTGTAATTTCAAAATGTTACACCACCCCCTCCCAATAAAAGAATGGAATTTCTCCTAATCAGAAAATTTCAGAAAGTATCGGAAGATTTACAAGTAGTATCAACTGCAATTTCTGAACAAAGTGCATAGGAACTATGCACATCAAACATTGAACCTATTCCGTTAACTTAATCTCTAACTATACTAACCTAACTAAACCTACCAGCTATACCAGAGCTGTGCTAAGCACCGAAAAAAAGTGCTTCGAGCACTAAGCCCTAAGCACTCGAAAAAAGGCTTCGAGTCTCGAGTTCTAAGCACCGCTTTCGACAGAAGGCTCCGGATTACCGAGCACTTTTGCAAAAGTAATTGAATATTTCGAGCACTAAGCACTAAGCACTTTAGTGGGAACTATTTTATGTAATGCTGTTTGATTGAAATGAGAACTCTTTAGCTTCATCGACATATCTAAAATTATGATTTCGAGACTGGGAAAAACTCAAAAGCCATTTTATTTGTTTTGTGAAACGCATGCATTCAATTTATATTCTGGTACTAGTTAATCTTATTCGTCGATCCGAATCTGAATGGCTGTTCCTAATCAATGCATAAAGTTGAATTAATAATCGAGGACCAATTATTTTATAAGCGAGAACACATTACTGAAAAAATGTGGAAAGCACTGACGTGAGATCAGGAGCTTTACGCGTTGAGTGAACTTACAGTTCAGCAAATTCTTCGATCTGGCATTCTTTCCACATTTCTATACCATATATAAGTTGTTGTAGTTGAGTGTCATCAATTATAACCGAATTTCAGATTCATAATTGCTGAGCTATCGGACAGGTCTGGCCCAATAACTAACTTGACTTATATTTGGATAATAAACTAATTCTATTAATATGGAATCTCTATCTCATCTCTTTCGGAAGATAGAGAATATTCAGCCAAACATTTTCAAATTGGACCACCGTTTCTTCATCACGAGTCAAATCCAACTGATGGCGATCATTTTCAGCTCGATATTCAGAAATTATAGACATTTGGGAAAAAAATAGTCCTCTTGTCGCAAAATTCATAATGACATTTCCATTCAAAATATGACAACTGCACACACCAGTATTTTAGACATGTTTGTCATAAAAATGAACCTACAGAATTAGTTTCATTTTCGGCTCAATATTCACTCATTATGACAACTTGTCATAAAATTAAAACCACCCTCATAGAGATTTATAGTTGATGTGATGTGAATTCATAGATAGAAATATAATCTGTGAATTTTCAGAAAACTCTTATATCTTCTGGAGATTGTACGCTATGATGATGAAATTTTAAAATATTTTAGGTACCTATACCCTGCATAAATGCCTTAAATTGTTGTGATCTGACGAATAACTTATGAGATATCGTGTATTGAAAAAAAAAACATTTTGGGAATTTTAAAAATTTTTTCTCGTGACGAATTTCTCGAAATTTGGCACACTCCTTCCTTTTAACGCTATCTAGACATTCCCTAAGTTACGAATTGATAGGATGAATATTCAAGAAATTAATGTTATTAACTGCTAAACTATTCGATGGATTTGGCCCAATAACGAACTTGACCGAGATATTTGGACACTCTAGGTCATCTCCTTCGGAAGATAGAGAGTATACGATCGGAGGGCCGGCCAGCCTGACCTACTTAAATTTGACCAAGGTTTCTCCATCAAGAAGTCGAACCCAATGGATTGAAACCATTTTCGGCTCGATATTCGGAAATTACAGACATTTGGACAGAACGATAGCCCGCCTGTTCCACTAGTAACAAGCGCGCAAAAACAAAAAATTTTCTGGCCTTCATAACCATAAAGTTAAATCAATGGTGACTGAAGAAATACTGAATATTAATTCAAAACGATCATATTATCTTTGCGCACATAAAAAAATCAAATACCGTACCTGCTTATATTGACCCTACTTCAAGAATTCGGAAAGGCTTAGTGCTTAGCGGATTACTGAGCACTTAGATTTTCGCGAGAGTGCTCTGAAAACAACCACTAAGCACTAGCCTTTTAAAAGTGCTCGCGACCACAGTGCTCGGAAGCACTAAAGTGCTTAGAGTGCTTTCACGAGCACTAAGCACAATGCTTTGACACAGCTCTGAGCTATACTAACCCTATTCTTATTGTTACCTATTTCTAATAACCTATTACTATTTGATCTAACCTACTCAACCTATTCCTATTGTATATACATTGTATTTACATGAAAATGAATATATCCTAGTGAGAAAATTCCTCAATTGGAAGCTAAAAGCAATTCAAATGAGAGAAATAAAAAATTACGGGAAATTAACGGCAAATTTATCAAATCGATCGGCTCAATACGAAGTGACAATGACAAATAAACGGCAAATGATCGAGTCGGTATTATTAATACGATACGGAAATCACCACGATCCGGAAATTATTACGATACGGAGACATCAGAATTAGAACCAAAGTACGGTTTTAAATCTTTAATATGCCACTTTCCATCTACTGATCCATTTAAATCTTCTAGATAATAACACAATCCAGAAGATTTCTGACGCACTTTACGTAAAACGTATTTTGGCGCTAGTTTAGAGGAAAATTTTCTAACGGAATCGGAAAGTACCTTATTTCGACGCCACACCTTTTCTCCTACATTAAAATTGTAGCTTTTCCTACGTAAATTGTATGTTCGAGAATTCTTCTCGTATGCTTTATGAAGTTTTCCTCGTATATCACGAAAAATAGTTTTCAACGGTTCGATATTTTCAATGTAATTATCCCTATTTTCAGGCAACAATGAATACCGTCGCTAGACTTTACTTCACCGTAATAATCACCACTCATCGGAACATTTCTACCGAAATTCAAGAAAGTTGGTGAATATCCCGTTACCTCGTGCTTAGCTGTATTCAACGCAAAAGCAAATTTTTGCAACTCAACATCCCAGTCACAATGATTCAGTCCCTTAACATAACATCGAATAGTTGTCCCTACCGTTGGGTTTGTTCTCTCTACAGAATCACATTGAGGTGAATACACCGCAGTGAACCAAATTTTCTGAACTTTGTATGCTTCCGCCAATTTTCTCATAGCGCGACCTGCGAATTGGGCACCGTTATCAGCAATAATGAATTGTGGAATTCCAAATTTCAAAAATATATCCGATTCTAAAAATTTAACTATATATTCTGCGGTAGCTTTTCTCAACGGATGCAGAACAACATATTTTGTGAACCAGTCTGATATGACCAAAAGAAAACTATTACCACGCTTAGATCTAGGAAAAGGTCCCATTAAATCAAGAGCAATTACTTGCCACGGGAAAGAAACATTCTTTTCTTTTCCCATCAAACCCAAACCTGGCTTATTATAAATTTTCTGTGCACCACAAGTTTTACACTGACGAATGAATTTGATAATATCTGATCTCATCTTAGGCCAATAATATAATTCACAAACTCGAGCAATAGTTTTAAAACAACCGAGATGACCGCAAGTTGGAGGTTCATGTAAATTTCTGATTATTTCATTGCGTTTGCTTTTAGGCACAAGCATTTTCCATTCGGAAATATTCGTTTGAATCGGGGTGTTGGATGGAATAAGTTTATAAAGTATTTCTCCCTCTAATTTCCACTGTGGGTACGTATCAGGATTCTGACGGACGCTACAACGCATATTGTGGTACCACTTATCTAAATCGTCTTCTTCAATCGTCAAAACATTAACTTCATTTACCTCATTAATACGCGAGAAAATCTGGCACAACATTTTCTTTACCTTTTCGATGAATTAAATCGAAATCAAATTGCCGTAAGCGTACTGACCAACGTGCAAGTCTACCTGTAGGATTCGACACTTCATTCAACCATAAGAGGGAGTAATGGTCTACTATTACACTGAATTTAACACCTTCTACGTATGGCCTGAATTTTTCCAAACAAAATATCAATGCCAAAAGCTCTCGCTCAGTCACACTATAATTTCTTTCGGCTCGGGATAGAGATCGGCTCGCATATGCAATGACCTTCTCATTACCATCATGACATTGTGTAAGAACACCACCTATGCCAGTAGCGGATGCGTCACTCTGTATAGTAAATGGTGAATCAAAATTGGGGGAAGTAGGTATGGGAGATGCTACCAATGCTTCCTTAATTCTTAAGAGAGCTTCCTCAGCTTGAGGGGTCCAAATAATTGCTTGATGTTTTTTTTTACCTTTGAGTAAATCATTGATGGGCGACAGCAAAGTTGAAAAATCTTTAATAAAAGCTCGATACCAAGAGCACATTCCTACGAACCGTTTTATTTGAGTACTCGTATTAGGGCGTGGAAAATTCACCATACAGGAAACTTTTTCTGGATCAGTTCTCAAACCATTCCCGTCAACAATATAACCAAGATATTTCAAAGAATTTCGAAAAAATTCACACTTTTTGAGATTTACAGTTACATTAGCTAGTTTTGATCGATTGAGAACTTTTTTGAGAAGTATAACATGCTCTTCAAAAGTGGACGAAATAATAATTATGTCATCAATATAGACGAAAATTTTACCGTCGAATTCAGGACCGAAGAGACTATCAACGAACCGTTGTTGGGTTTGGGCACTATTCCTCAATCCAAAAGGCATGACAACAAACTGATATGAACCTCTGCCAGGAATACTGAAAGCAGTTTTCCGTCGAAAGTGGATCCAGAGGAATCTGCCAAAATGACTTTCTCAAATCAATGCTACTTATAAATTTTGCTCCTGTAAGACAACTAAGAATACGATCAATGCGAGGTAGTGGATAGGAATCGTGTCTTGTGATTTCATTTAATTTACGTCCATCAAAACAGAATCTATACTCGTTGTTCTTTTTCTTTATCAATAGGACCGGACTACACCATGGCGAATTGATGGTTCTAAAACCCCAATCTCATCATTTCATCTAATTCATTGTTAAGAATTTTCATCATATATGGCGATAAGGGATATTGTTTCACACGAAAGGGCTTTGCATCACCGGTATCGATAGTAAGCTGAATTTTATCGGTTCTACCTAAACGATCCTCTCCGCTTATTTTCTCAAAAGACTGCAATAAGTCATCAACAATCAAACGTTGCTCCGAATTAAGATATCCTAGTTCGCCGGTTTCATACTGTACATTTTTTAATGAATCTGAAGTTAATAGGGAAATATTGTTTTTCTGAACATTCCAGCTTCCCTTAAGATAGTCTATACTGAGAGCAAATTTTCTACAAAAATCACTTCCGAAAATTAAATCGTGACTAAGACTTGGAACAACAAGAGCTTCCAGAAAATGACATTCATCATCAATAACGATAGGTAAATGCACCAAACCAGTAATTCGCTGTTTATGGTCGTCCGCTGTATGTACAAAATTTATATGAGCCGGAAAAATTTCCAAATTCAAAAGGTGCAATAGTTTCATGCCGCCTTTACCAACTATTGTTGCATTGGAGCCTGAGTCTAACAAACCAACTACAGGGTGGTCTAATATATTTACTTTTATATAAGGTCGATTATCGGATTTTTGCTTACTGAATAGCTCTGAAGTGTGAAAGTCTCGTGAAGAAACGTAAGGTATATTTCTAGTTTTCCGTTGAAATAATTCGGAATCGGACTCACTGTGAGTGTCAAAATTTACTCTACTGACCCCTGATAAATTTGAATGGGATGAACGATGGGCCTGAAAGAACATCCCTTTACTCAGTTTTTTGAACAACGCTTACAAGTATGAATAGTAACATTAGGTAAACCGCAACGATAACAAAACTTGGATCTTTTAAATCTACATTGACTATAAAAATGCCCCCTTTTATGACAGTTCCAACATTTTTTTTCGCTTTTACCGTTACCACTCTTATTTTCAACATCGACACTTTCTGAAGAAATCTGTAATGAATTGACCTTACACTTTCTGGAAGTAAGATTTCGATTACCAACATTTGATTGATTGAAATTTGAATTTATTTGATTTTGTTTTTCATTATTGACTTCAATATCCAGAAAACCATTATTTTCTAAACGTTTTACCAACCCATAAAGTTCTGAAATTGTAGAAGTTTCAATAGTTGCAATTGCTTTTCTGTACCGTGGTAATAAATTTTTCTGCAAATATTTTAATTTCGTATGCTCCGCAGGAGGTCTTGTTAAGCGATTGAACAACTCATTAATTTTTGCAAAATAAACTGTAACGCTTTCTGTTTCTAATTGTTGACGTTTTCTTATTTCTTCCCATAGTTCGTCGTCATGATATGGTGATTGGAAATCTCTTTTTAATAATTCAATCAAAGTGTCCCAATCTTTCGCTTCATTCACGACCTGGCGGAACCAACAAAGAGCATCGCCTACAAAAAGGTCTCTAGCTGAATCAAATAGCTCTGTTTTTGAAATATGCCGTGCTTTCCTGAGTTCCTCAACATTTTCAAGAAATATCATTAATCTATCCTTAGAACCATCAAAAGTTTCTCTCCAATTATAAACAGGAACAGATTTAGTAAAAGAAGAATTTGAATTAATTTGAGAAACATTATTCTGATTATTCAGGGTGTTATTCTGAGTACTGCTCGTGGATGGGAAATTACCAGAAATGGATGGATCAATAGGGTCCCTAACTTTATCATAAATATCCGCTTCTAAAGTTAAACATGTTGCATAAGATTCGTTTTTGAATTCTATACGAAGTGCATAATCTTTTTCTCTATCGTCTTCGGCTATAGGCAAACGATTTATACGATCTGTTATGTGAATGAGACGTGATTTTACTCGTTTAAATACTGAATCTGAACTCGATCCTTCGAAATCAATTATGAGTAAAGTAATAGATTCAAGAGTGGTGTTTATTTCCTGCATTTCCAAGTCAAAATCGAATTCCGGATCACGCAATTCTGAAACATATGAATATTTTGTCTAGCCAATAAACGTTTTAAAATTTTTCTTCTATCATCTATCGATCTATTTGATACAACACCTCTTATTCTAAGTTCATAATTCAATTCATTGGTTAGAAGATGTGTAGGATTCATGATACAAATGAAGATATATTAAAAATAATTATCACAAAAGAATTGATGAAATTTATCTTGAAAAAATTCAACACATGTGTTAACAGTATCAACAATAACATGGCTCAGCATATGGGTCCTAGCAGCTGGAGTTGACTGATGTCATCTCATGGCCGCCATTTTGGTCATATATTATCCCTTCATACGCCCCGGCATTTTGCGGGAGTGCGTAATCCTTAGGGTCATCATTGCCATTTAACCGAAATTACCTGATGTGGGAGCGGTCTCCCACATAAAGTTTTTGGGGGCGCCTTGAGCCAGTATCGGCCCAAGATTGAAGGTTCATAATTGGTTATAAAGCTTATGCACATATTTTGTTTGTTGAGACTAAGTTTTAAAATTTAGACTGATTGTAAATTAAGTAGTAATAGTGAAATAAAGAAATCGGAATTTTGAGATTTGAGTACTATATTTGAGTTTTAATGATTATGTGTTGTTAGGGCGTTTTAGGAATTTCCTCAATATTTATTTGTTTATTATTGTTTTTTTTATTCATTCATATCTCACATATGACACCACATGTTTTAAGATCGCATTCTTCGCGTTTCCAGTCAGTTCAGTCTTAGAATTCGACACCGCCGTGTTGTAGAATTTCTGATAGTTTTTTACATTTTCGCTTTTCACCCGCTTTAGAAAAATTTAGCATAGTAAAACCGCAGTATTTAGTGTGCATCTTGGTGTAACTGCATCACAATTATAGTACAACTCGCATCATAGTTCAACTCTCATTTCTATTCCAACCAAGGAAGTGCTTTCAAGGTTTAAAATTCATCTTATTTTTTCCTTATTTTTACCTTCACCCTTCCTAATTAACTTCCTTTAATCGAAGGTGAATTTGGAAATAACGCACCTGGAAGTAACTTGACCCCAAACTTAATAGTAAGTTAAACATTTTTGTTTGTTTTCATTTACAGTCCACTAAAATTAGCATAGATAGCATATAGGCCTTTGTAAGTACAAATTGCTTTCAATAATTGACCAAAGGCCGTACCATTTTGATCCTTATCGGACCGGATATCATTTCATTTTATAGATTTCTCAAAATTTTCATTCGACATAAATGTGGTGTGGTCTGTGAGATAGACGTACCGGTGCAAGTTTTTGCGGTCATTGTTTAGTTTCACATATAGTGTTCTCGCTCATTTCAATTACTTTGCTCTTTCTCTCTCACGCTAGTGTGTTCGGTGCGGATTTTGTTTTTATAGGTAACATATTTTGTATTTATATTTCATTCATTTCAATATGCCGAATACCACGGAAACGGATAAGAGGCAAACTAAGCTGAAGGCTTTGGAATCCAAAAACAAATGTTTTTCCTACGGCCTCAGAAGCTTTCAGATTATATTAAAGACTTGAATAAGCCTAAAGTTGCAGAATATTTCAGAATGGGTTTATACTCTATTGAAACGACAAGACAAAGCATTATGGAAGTTGTAGAAGAGATAAATATGATTCAATTAGACATAAATCCCGATAGTTCACCAAATTATCAAGCAGTTGAAGCTGCTGAAGATTTATATTGTCGCATTAAATTGGCCGCAGATCAGGTAGAAAAAGGATTATTGATTCTAGTAGTGGTAGTGGTACAATTTCGAAAATTTCATTAAAACCGCAACACAAATTACCTGCAATTGAATTAGTAGATTTTAATGGCGATCCTAAAGTATGGCCTATATTTTACCAAAACTTCAAGAGTTGCGTTCATGAAAATGCGTGCAAAATACATTATCTGCTGAGTAAACTCAGTGGTCGTGCCCTCACTATTTATTCTGGAATACCTCCAATTGAAAATAACTATGAATGTATTTGGAAATTGTTGATTAATACATATCAAGATGAAAGATTGTTAGCTTCCACGTATTTACGATCAATATTCGAGTTCAAACCTATAACTGTGGAGTCATACAATAATTTGAATCATTTTCTAGAAAACTTTGATGTATCTGTTAGTGCATTCAAGCAACTTCGTCTGAAGGATCCTCTTGACTTCATTCTAGTCACTTTGGCTCTCACTAAATTAGACATTCAAACTCAACGTTCATTCGAAATGACTTTGAAAGATAATGAATTACCATCCTATGAGAGTTTAATTAGTTTCATTAGACAGCAAACAAGGATGCTTGGTCGCAGTGGTATCGGACCAATCACGCATAGCACACCAAAATATTCTTCTAATAAACAGAAATCTACCCACTCTTACGTAGCATCTAATTTACACTCAACTAGATCTGGTTCAATTCAATGTTCATTGTGTAAACAATCACATTTTATTTACAAATGTAATCAATTTTTGAAAATGTCTCCATTTTGTCGTTATAAAGTAGCTAAAGAAAAAGGTTGTTGTTTGAATTGTTTAAGTTCCAAACATAAGATTTCTTCATGCAAATCAACAAATACATGCAATGCTTGTAAACTCAAACACCATTCATTATTGCATTTTGAAGGTAATGAAGACAATTCGAATATTAATAAAAATAATAGTAAGGTGACTGAACCACAACCTCAAACCTCGTCTTCGGAGCAGGGCCCACATATAGAAAAGGTTGGTTATGTTGTGTCCTTACACTCGAATGCCTCTACCTTCAAGACTAGAGTTTCTCTATTGCCTACTGCCAAGGTTCTAATATCATTTCCTGGTGGAAATAGCAAGGAAATTCGCGTCTCAATTGACAGTGGTAGCGAAGAAAATTTTCTTTCGTTTGAATGTTGTCAAAATTTGAGCATTCCGATTATGGAATTAAATCAAACTATTATAGGAATAGGAAACCATAAAGTGCTGTCAGAGGCATTGCAAGAAATATTTGCATTTCTTCTCGCTATGACTCAAATGTATTTTTCACTTTAGATGCTTTAGTAGTAGATAACTTGACTGTCAAATTACCGAGCAATAATATTTCTCAAGAATATTTAAATTTGTTTCCGAGTATTCCGTTGGCTGATGATACATTCACTGAATGTTCGGAAATTGATAGCATCCTAGGAGTTGAACTTTTCGCAACGATAATTAATAAGAATAAAATTTCACATAAAAGCGATTCACCAGTAGCAATAGATACAAGTTTGGGTTATATTATTTCCGAAAAAGCGCGAACGGCCGCTTCAAACGAGATTGTTCGATCTAAATTTGGTTATAGTGCGGTGATCTCCGATGAACCCTCGAAAATTTAGTAAAAATTTCCTGGATCTTGAAGAAGTTCCGGCTATCAAGCATTATACTGATGAAGAATTAGCTTGCGAAACTCATTTTCAATCTACTTTGTCCAGATCTATTTCTGGTCGATATACAGTGTGTCTACCTTTCAAGATAGAACCCACTAATTTGAGTGATTCCTTTACCACCGCGTTAAGGAGATTTTTCAGCTTGGAAAGAAGGCTTAACTCATATCCAGTTCTCAGGGAACAATATAGCGCTATCATTTCAGATTACCTTCAACAGGGTCATATGAATAAAATATGTTCAATCGATGATGATAGATTTCAAGACATAAGAAATCATCCGCATTATATAATTGCACATCATCCAATTTTTAAAGATAGTGTGTCCACTCCTATTCGAATTGTTTTTGATGCCAGTGCAAAAACTGCACCCTCATCTCTTTCATTAAATGATTGTTTGCACACGGGATCTAAATTACAGGTGGACATAGTTCAAATGTTCCTCAATTTTAGATTGTTTTCTATTCTCCTTATCGCGGACATTTGTCAAATGTATCGTCAGATAGAAATTTCTGAACAAGATAGCGTTTTTCAATTAATTTTATGGCGATTTTCTTCCAATCAAGCTATTGAAGTTTATCAAATCAATAGAGTGGCATTTGGTATAAGATCATCTCCATTTTTGAGTCTCAGAATAGTTAGACAATTATGTCAAGACGAAGCTCATAATTTTCCATTTCCTTCGAAAATAGTTCTGAACGATATGTATGTTGATGATCTAGTAACCAGCGTTGATAGTATCGTTGAGGCAAAAACGCTATTCGTTGAACTGACAAAATTGTTCGAATCTGGCGGATTTGAAATCAAAAAATGGTACACAAATTCTCCGCAATTATTGTCATGCATACCTTCCGAGAAACATTCTCCTGAGACAATTAATTTTGAAAAAGATTTCTTTCATGTATTGGGAATACAGTGGAAACCTGAATCGGATGTATTTTCATTCGATGTAGCATTAATTTCTCAAAGTAGTCAAAAATATACAAAGAGAAGCATTTTATCACAGATTAGCAAAATCTATGATCCTTTAAGTATCTTAGGTCCTGTAGTATTGTACGCGAAATTGTTTATTCGTAAACTCTGGTCCATTAAATTGGAATGGGATTCTGACCCTCCAGTTGAACTTGTTAACAGCTGGAAAGAATTTGAAAATGAATTGCCACTTCTTACTCAGGTGAGAGTTCCTAGATGGCTAGGAGCTCATACAAATTCGCCTATAAGCTTAATAGGTTTTTCCGACGCAAGTCAAACTAGTTATGCCGCCGCTGTTTATATGAAAACTGTTTCAAACGGTAAATCCTGCATAAATTTGATATGTTCTAAATTTAAAATTGCTCCACTTAAAATTGTGTCTATACCCCGCTTAGAACTTTGTGCTGCCCTACTCTTGTCGAAAATTACTTAAATATGTAATGTCTGTTTATTCCACTCGTTGCCAAATATATAATAGTTTTGCTTGTACTGACTCGATGATTGTATTAGGATGGATAGCGCAGTCTCCGCACAAGTGGAAGACTTTTATAGCTAACCGCGTTTCTCAAATTCGGTCTAATTTGCCTGTAGAAAATTGGTGTTTCGTTCAAGGAACACAAAATAGTGCTGATATTGTTTCACGAGGAGTCGCACCTCAAAATTTCTTTTGAATATTGAAAGTTGGCTTCACGGCCCTTGTGGTTAGAAAAGGATGAAAGTTTATGGCCTTTGAAATTAATACATAATGTAAATCTGTCGGAAGATATACCGAAGCACAAACTATTTCAATGGTTGTCACAACAATTGATAATTTATATTCTTTTATATCAAAATTTTCCAGTTTCACTAAACTCCTTAGAAGCATGATATATGTTTTGAAATTTGGTCGCATACTTTCACTCACTGATGAAGTCAGCATTTCTAATCTTCAGATTTCCGAAAATTATTTAATAAAAATAGTTCAACAATTTCATTTTAGCTAATTGTTCAATTCATTGGAAAGAAATAAAAATGTTTCCTCATCTTTCAGAAAATTCTATCCATTTCTAGATGAATTTGGCCTCATTCGGGTAGGAGGAAGGCTAATCAATGCCTCTGTTGGTTTTGATTACAAACATCAAATACTCCTTCCAAAAATTCACATTTTGTTGCTCTTTTAGTTGAGTATATGCATAAAAACATATACACGCAGGTCCGCATTTACTTTATTCAATTTTAATGAGTAAATATTGGATAATCTTCGCTCGAAAATTATAAGACAAACAGTACGTTCTTGCAATCATTGCTTTCGATTGAAACCTAGACCTAACTTCCCTTTGATGGTAAATCTTCCTTCACCGCGTGTAACGACTCAACTCAAGGCCTTCATAGATGTAGGTGTTGATTACGCCGGACCTTTCAAAATGTCTTTAACTAGACATAGAGGAGTCAAAACACAAAAGGCGTATGTATGTCTGTTCATATGCCTCGCAACAAAATGTATTCACTTAGAGTTAGCTTCTAACTTAACAACTGACACTTTTTAGATGCTTTATAGTCCAGTAAAGGAAGGGCTGAAATCACTTTTTCTCGGAAAGAGCTGCATTTTTGATATGTTGATTGTTATAATGAAAGAAGCATATGGTCAAAAATGCAGGTGTTAAAATTTTCAGGAACATTGAAAAATCCTTGAAAATATAGAGAAAATGCGGTTTTTCTGATATTTTCATGAATTAAAAGGTTTAGTAAGAAAATGTTTTAAACAAAAGTTGTAGAGCGGAAAATTCTAGTCCAAATTATGTAATTAGCGTTCTCGAAAGTGAATTTGTATACTGATAAACAGCGTATTTCTTTAGTAGCGCAATACCAACGAATTTTAAATTTGGCGCTCGATGAAATGACTACCTGTTAAGGCCGAACCAAACATCTGGAAGATATTTGCCAGAGTTGGACTCTACTCGTTTTGTTATTGTATTGCTTTTATTACATGGAACCCTATCATATAATGTTGAGTTGTTTGAAACGGACAGTTTGGGTAAAATGATGTTCGGTTTTCTAATCTGATGTGCTAGCGAAGGCGATATAGATTCTTCAATGGAGGCTAGAAGTAATATGAAAAATAGAAAAGTCAAAAATTGGATGAATTATAAAAAGGAAATTTTGTAATTTGACGAAATTGAAATTGAAATTTTATTTATTCGAAAACTAAAATAGTTTTCAGCCGCAATTATGAACAAATTCCTAGCTGAATTTCCTTAAGATGCATACGATATACCAATAATAATTCAGACGTAGGTAGGTATGTTTGTGATAGTAATGGTAATTCTTCGAAAGAAAGAAATTTATTCATAGTAATGGGATAAAAGAGTTTAATTAAAAAACTGTAGTAATTATTTGAAGAGCCATGGCATTAATGAATAATAATTAAAGTTTCTGCATTGAATAATATCAGGAAAACTGTTTTTTCATTTTTACTAATAATTCTTCAATTAAATGCATCAATATCATCTCCTCACCGTCATCTAGATCCCATTCGTCTTCATCGACATCAGAGTTTATTTATATTCTGTTTATCAGGTCAGAGACATTTTCACAAGTTATGCTGTTACACATTTTGCAGAACCTTGTACATTTCAGTCCTGCTTTTTGCAACTGTAGCGAGAAGTATCACATTTTCCATTACAGCTGCAGAATACCTTAAACAAATGTGAATAAATAAAAACAAGAATAAGCTGAATTTCTGAAATTTTTGAAACTAATAAAACTAGGGTGTGAATGAATTTGATCACATTATTCAATAATTCCTGTGGAGCTACTTCTTTTGTCATCATTTTTATTTAGGAAGTAGCATACAATGTGATCTATGCCAACCCCAATGTTCAGGTTTCAACTACGGTCGTCCTAGCCAAACCTGAATTTGATAATAAACTCGTCTGGTGTGTTCAATCAATGCTAACTCTGTTGGAGGAAGCATTACTAGGGGTGATGTTTTCCTGGTTCCTAAACTGGGGTTGTGAATATTTTATATCTCAGTTCACCGATGCTAAAATTTTCCCCACTTGTGTTGTACAGATATCTCACTATTTTTTCCGTGATCTATTGCTGTGATCTGGTGTTAGAGATCTACGTCACTGCCAATCACAGCAATCGATTCTGGAATGTTCTCTTTCAGAGAGATGGCTGCCATTACTATATCTACGTCGGCATCTTTTTCTGCTACATTTACTTCTACAATATGTTTTCGTAGAAAATTGGACAGTATTTTGATAAATGTATATTTATTCCCAATATTTGACAATTTTTTTTTTGTGTCATTGTTACTATTTTGTCTTCATCGATTTGTACATCAGAGGGAACAACTTTTTCTTTTCGGCGGAATCGTTCATATGATATTATTCCGACGATTTCATCCCAATAACCGCTAAATACAATTTTACAATTCTGTCCCAATTTTTTCAATATGGACTATTTATATATTTCTAACACATCTACGAATCTCTTACTGTGAGGCCATACAACTTGGTGTAATAACCATTCACCATCTATAACATATATCATACCAGTAAGCAAGGATTGTAATTGAAGATGCGTTGGGAATAATTTATAGAGGTCAGAGTTAACAGTTTTTCTTATTAATCCATATTCGTCGAAGGGAGATAGTGGATATGGCGACAATTCGTAAGAAATTGCCTCTTTTTTTCTTTGATCCATTCTCTGCAACAATGCAGATGAGTCTATAGAAGATGTATCTCCAGGAATACGAATTTTATTCTGGCTCTCACATAAATTCTCAACTTTAAATTTTGATGACAAAGTCATATTTCACAAATTTTTTCCAACGATTGCTTCCATTCCTTTGCGTCCTTGAAATGCCATATGACAGTTAATATAGTCGCTACCAATAATACCTGTAGAAAGAGACATCAGACAATCTCTTTTCTCAAAAGGATTATGGCATTTTAACCAGAATACAATTTTTTCTATGTCTTCTTTATCTCTCTTCATACGACTTTCAGATAAATTCACGTGCTGTTCACTATTCGCTGTTCTCAAATCAGCCTATGCCTCCAAACATTCCATGACGTCAAATGCCGATGGCATCCCCAGAAGATAACGCGCAACAACACTGGGTGTGACTCCTCTACCATGCCTTAAATCGGTACCGAAAACAGACACCACTCCAAGCTTTGTATGTCCTAAGAATAGTGAAATATCCTTCTTTTGTGAACCTGTCGAATTCTAATGTATCCATCGTTGTTTCCAAATGCACCATATCCTGTAAGTACCATTGAGCACTAACTGCTAACATTTTCATGACACTGCTTAAGTGCAAATCTCAATCTCCAATACGTTCTGCTTCAACAAACTGGAGTAAAATAATCACGATCTTCAAATATTGAAGTGTTTCCTCGAATTTCCAAGTTGAACATACTATCATTGGGCCAATATTACAATCGCCCAAAGTAGGAGAATTTGCCTTCCATTTTTCGAACATCATTTTCACTTGTTTCTCAATTACATCAGTCGGAGTTGTATTGCTTGTTTTCAAAATATGAATTCCTATAGCAGTGAAACTTAATATGTGAGCACGTAAAGCTCTGCTGAAAGCCCTTCAGACATTTTCTTCACTGATTACGCAGCATATGAAGTAGCCCAAAGATCTTTCAAACCACTCCCATCCATGATAAAGCCAATGGCGCCCATATATAACATCAATAAATGGAACCCTCCTAATCTCACAGCAATATTCCTAAATTCAGGATTGCACGACTGCACAATGATAGAGTTAGCTTTGAAATAAGGATGCTGATCGAATGTTACAAAAGTTGTTCTACTTTTATTTCTCTTCGTTTCTTCAACTACACAGAGCAAAGCTGTGTGTAATGTGGTTAATTTATATTATATATATTAATTATATGATATATATTAATACTTCATATATATTAATTTATATGAAGTTTTGATTTATCAACGAACTCTACACTCTTCAATTCATCAGGATTCGTGTAACTGAATGGTATCAATTATATCTTCTTATGTGAAGCAAAAATAGAAGCAGGTGGCATTTCCATCAGCCTTTTGGAACCTCCTTCATATTCAACATCCTATTCTGGTGTAATGACTTTAATACCCCCCAAACAGTGAAATGTTTCATGACCATCCGACGTATTTACATTGTGATATATGTTGTCAAAAACGAATTGAATGAAAGAGTTTGGATGCGTTAATTTTGCAGGTTGCCTAATAACGGAAGCTTCATATAATTGAATATTGTGGTATGAAGCCGATACTCATAATTTACTCGTCTTCTCAATTATCAAACGAGAACCTGTTTTTCTGTAGACATAAGTTCCTATAGTAGGGGAGCCCACGAGGCTAAATGGGGATTTACTCGAGCGTCGTAGAGACCTATTGGGATGCAAAGCTTAGATGATAAGAAGAAAAAATGTTATGTGATATATACCTCTACATCGGTGGGGAAGCGGCTATAGATTTTTAAATATGTAAAAAAACTGTTGCATAGACATCCTCGAGCGCATCAGATATTGATAGCATCAATGCCCTACGTATTTTTAATAATGTATGTATGTTAATCTGATCGTTTGCATGATGCGGGTGGTTGTATTTAAGGGTTGAAAATGAAAAAAAAAAAATTTAATCGAGCGCGTCAGATTTTCTAAGGGAGTGTTAAGTACACCAAAAAAAAGCTCTCATTCACTATTCTGACAATTTCGATGGGACGCAAACTCGCGGCCATTTTCATAATGTGCAAAAAAAAACCGCCATTTTGAAATACTCAAGCGCGTCAGATTAAGATATATATGGTTCATCTTTATGTTCTAAACGTACTGTCTAATAATCTGACGATTATCTAGAGGGATTCGCCTAATCTGACAAAAAAAAAATTAGAAAAACGGTTCACTTTAAAGGCCATCCCTGCAACTCCCCGCTAACTCCATTCCTGGGCGCTTGAAATTGTACTTATGACATTTTTGAGCTCAAAATATAATTCATGTGATATTTTGAGTTCGCTGAGTTCAAAGAAATAATATTTCTATGCATTTGAGCTCTCTCAGCTCGAAAGTCTGATAAAAGTTTCATAGAACACTATTTTTGGAATTTCCAAACCGCAATAACTTTTGAATGGATCAACCAATTTTCACGCGGTTGGCACCATTCGACGCAGTTTTATCATCCTCGTAAGTAATTTTGCAATTTTAATTGTTCGAACCACAAATTTCGGAGTAATCCCGAAAAAACACTTTTTTCGGTTTTCTTTCGTTCACGATATCTCTCGAACGAATCAACCGATTTTGATCAGCTTGGTGGCGATCGACGTGGTTTTTCAAGTTCAAAGGCGGATTAGTTTTTGAAGTTAATCGATAAAGCCGGTTAAAAGTTATTCCAAAAAAACTTAGCACCTTATTTTTTTTTATTGGCTGGTGAAACCTGTCTGAATTTAAATTACATTCCATTATGAATTGATCGCGCTGAAATGTTCCTCCAGACACTGTATTTAGTAAACAGTTTGTAATTTCTAGAGAAGCAGCTTGCCCCGTTGAAATGTTAAACAACAGATCCTTATCAATTGAAGAAGAGAATGGATTGATGTTCTGCAGGACATTGTTCGAAAAAGCTTCAATTTGGATGTGTTGTTTTTTCATTCGATCTGGGTGTAGATCGGCAGCAATATCATGGCAGTTTCTGTCAAGCCCTGCACGAGTAAGCACATGAGATATGATTCTTGTTCGCGCTCCATGATTTTTAGCCCAACGTTGTCTAGCAGAAATTGAATTTGTGAGGTTAACAATTCCAGTAAGACGACGAGCAGCATCACCATTTATCGTCTGCTCTAGCGTTAAATCCACAGGAATTCGTGAGAAAGGCTTGCTGGTTCTTCTGATTCCAAACGAACCCTTAGCCATTTCAGATCGGAGGCCTGGATGTGTGTTATCTACATGTTGCAGTAAATTTTTGTAGTACACTAGCCATCGACTATAGTTTTGTTGATTGTAATAGAAGAATAAGCTGACGATTTTCGCAATTGTATATATATACAATTCTAAATCTCCAACTCTAATACTTTTAATGAATAAGTGGTAAAGATTTATAAAATCGATGTACATTGCGTAAAATTGCGCCGTTCTTCCGTGCTTGCCATCTAATGTGTCTTCTGTGTATTCTTCATAAGATTGAATGAGACGTTGTGTTTCTGCATGCTGAACTTGAGGAGAGACATCCTCATGAGCCAAAAATGTGGTGAGATATTCGAACACTGATTCGTCAACTGTTAATTGTTAATTGAAAGAGTGAGAGAGGAATAGAAACGCGGAGAAGGAAATGTAGGTATCACGCAGCTGCACGCATTTAACTTGATCGACGAATTTTTGTTATTTCGGCTTGCGGAAATCGTCAGATTATATATTTTTCATTATTCTTGAATTATTTCCTTCAAAATAAAAAAAAATTTAGCTACGCTCGAGAATGTCGAGATAACGTTTTTTTTTTACAACTTTGTTGCCCTCCCCTTTTTTTACGTCACTCTCAAATTGTCAGATTAGTGGAATATACACTTTTTAGGATGTAATTAACTCACCTTACCTTAATCTGACGCGCTCGAGAATTTCTGATGGTCAATTTTTTTTTACTAATCTGATCCTGTATCCTTAACGGGCGGCCTTATATATAGGCCTCATGTTTTGTGGGGGTACTTAACCGGGTACAAGGTATCCCCCTGTATATTAATCTGCCGCGCTTTAGTAAATCCCGAAATCCCCGCTTGGGCTCCCCTACTATACAGCTAACTGAAATTTGGAAATGAATATTCTTGAACGAACAATGGAAATTATGGAGTGTGCTATTGTATCACGTTTCACATCTTTACTTGCACTACATTTTGAATCTAGTAAATGGAATAGGGAGTTTTCAAACTTTCCGGAATTTCAGATATAGTGCTATCCAAGAATTTACTTGAGAGGGGATAAATTTCATAGTTATAATCTTGTTTTTTTTTATATCAGCTCCAACGATTTGACCAGCTATCCGTAAAATTAAATTTTTTGATAATTACTGAGAGAACCGGGATTAAAAGCCAATATTTACTAAGCTCCATTATATTGGGAGATTTGTAAAAGAAACCGGTTGCTACCCACTATGTTGTTCGATGATAATGACGTTACTATATTTCTCTTTAAATTTTTTATGAAAGTATTATTGTTGAGAAAGTTTTCTCCCCATAACTAACTATATAATAATCTGTTCTTGTAAGTATTCAAAATCCCGTCAACGAGTTATTTGAGAAAATGAAATTTTGGTGGGGCAATTATTCATTTCAATGCGTCACCTAAATATCGATTTCAAGCTAATGAGTTTAAACCCAATGATTACATGTTATTGATATCCCAAGCGAGCTGTTATTCATTCTAATAGACCAAGAATTTCAAATCACACTCTCCAGACAACTTGTGCTGAATCCTACCCTGTTCTAGAACTTCAGATGTCTAGGACCGCTCGCTCGGGTTTGCACTAGGCGCCAAATTTCGAATTCACTGTTATCGCCGCATTAGAGAAATACCTTAATAATCAATATACAAAATTACTTTCGAGAACCTTAAAGTACATCATTTGGACTAGAATTTTCCGCTCTACAACTTTTGTTTAAAACTTTTTCTTACTAAACCTTCTAATTCGCGAAAATATCAAAAAAACTGTATTTTTTCTTTATATTTTCAGGAATTTTTCAATGTTCCTGAAAATTTTAACACCTGCATTTTTGACCATATGTTTCTCTCGTTATAACAATCAACATATCAAAAATGCAGCTCTTTCCCGAGAAAAAGTGATTTCAGCCCTTCCTTTACTGGACTATTAAAGAGATTTATCAGTCGTAGAGGTCCAATGAAAACGCTTTATTTGGATCAAGGAACCAATTTTATTGGCGCCTCTAAATATCTGAACGACTTACAAAATTTTATAGTTTCATCCGAATATGTTGGTGATCTGAAGGAAGAACTATTGAATAATCAAATTCAATGGAAATTTAATGCGCCTCTCTCACCACATATGGGTGGTTTGTGGGAGAGTAACATAAAGAGCATGAAAAAATTTTGCTCAAGTCGATAGGTGAACAGATTCTTTCATATGAAGAGTTTTACACCGTATTAACCCAAATAGAAGCTCTTCTCAATAGTCGTCCTCTTTGTTCGTACATCAGTAATGATACCTCTGATCCGACTATGTTAACACCAGCTCACTTTTTGTTAACATCTCTACAACATTTTCCTGCTTCTGATGTTTCTAGAATAGAAATAAATAGGTTGAGTAGAAAACAACTTTTAGACAAAATAGTCCAATCTTATTGGAAAAGATGGAAAGATGAATATCTTCATCAATTGCAAACACGCTCTAAATGGAACTCTCTTACGAATCCTGTAACCGTTGACACTGTAGTGGTAGTAATGGGTGAAAACACACCCCCCTTGAATTGGCCTCTTGGAATTATCACAGAAATATTTCCAGGTAGTGATCAGATTGTTAGAATCGCTATGGTCAAAACTAAGGATGGACTTTTCAAACGTCCTGTTACAAAATTGTGTCCACTTCCGACACAATAATATTGCAACTTTAACTTGCTTCACTTTTTTCAATAGTTTTTAACCGCTTTGGTAGTTATTAACTGTTTTGATAGTTTTCAACCTCTTTAATAGTTTTCATTCGCTTTAATAGTTTTTAATCGCTTCAATAGTTCAAAATCGTTTTAATAGTTTTTAACCGCTTCAATAGTTCAAAATCATTTTAATAATTTTCAACCGCCTTAATAGCTTTAAACCGCTTCCATAGTTTTGAACGCTTAGCTATCTTTGGTACACTTCAATAGTTTCGATCCGCTAATTTAGATTGTTATGTTCTTATAGTTGATTTTTTTGTCAATTTGCAATCTTCCCAAAGAGAGAGAGGGAGGATGTTAGGGCGTTTTCGGAATTTCCTCAATATTTATTTGTTTATTATTGTTTTTATGCATTCATATCTCACATATGACACCACATGTTTTAAGATCGCATTCTTCGCGTTTCCAGTTAGTTCAGTCTTAGAATTCGACACCGCCGTGTTGTAGAATTTCTGATAGTTTTTACATTTTCGCTTTTCACCCGCTTAAGAAAAATTTAGCATAGTAAAACCGCAGTATTTAGTGTGCATTTTGGTGTTAGTGCATCACAATTATAGTACAACTCGCATTATAGTTCAACCCTCATTTCTATTCCAACCAAAGAAGGGCGGGATTACCATCTGCATCCCGAGCCGCAGTGGGAGTGCTTTCAAGGTTTAAAATTCATCTTATCTTTCCTTATTTTTACCTTCACCCTTCCTAATTAACTTCCTTTAATCGAAGGTGAATTTGGAAATAACGCACCTGGAAGTAACTTGACCCCAAACTTAATAGTAAGTTAAACATTTTGTTTGTTTTCATTTACAGTCCACTAAAATTAGCATAGATAGCATATAGGCCTTTGTAAGTACAAATTGCTTTCAATAATTGACCAAAGGCCGTACCATGTGTGTTGAGAGAGAATAGATAGAGATTTTTAGTTTAGATGTGTTATTTGACTGATTTTAATTTGATTTGAAATTGTTAATTATGATGATTCATTTAAATTAATTATCTCTGGTGAGATAAATATGCTTAATTATTGCTTCTGCCACTGAGGATGTGTAGCGGTACCGCTTCACCGTGGTCAGAAGTTCGTGTTTAGAGTCAGAATAGTCGGACAGCCTTGAGATGACGTCGCTTGGAGTCTGCTGTCTCAGAATTACGTATCTATTGCAATGAAAGAAAACATGCGTTGAGTTTTCATTAGAGCCACACTCGCACTCGGGGTTTTCCGCCAGGTTAAGCGAATGTAGTTTGGCCTTGAATGGCCCATGCCCCGTTATTATACATGTAAGGTGGTACCCCGGTCGAAAATAGCCACGCGAGGTGGTAAAATCGACCTTAGGTATCCACCCATATGTGTTTCTGCCCTTTGGGCCCTCGTCCCATCGTGCTTGCCAAGTACACGTGAGCTGAGCTTTGAGGTCCCGTAGGTACCTCTTAATTATGCTTCTATTCGTCGGCGTGTCCGTGTTCAACGCCGGGTAAATAAGCTCTTGGTATTTGAACGGGAGCCATCTCCTAAATGCGACCTGGCCGTCTCCTGGACAGCCGTAAGGTCTAAAGGCATCTGGCCTGTCAAGACTTCTAGAGCACTAGTGTCTACCGTCCGACAGGCCGTGGTCATTAACAAAAGGATTGATCTGTGGCAAGCCGACAGATGTCTCCTGATGTGACTGTGGTTTGCCCTGTGATACCAGACACAGCATGCGTAAAATACCACAGGGGTGTACACTGCCCTGTAATAGGTCCACATCATCCGCCGTCCAGTCTCTCCAGTAGACTTGGTCAGTCTCTTGAATTTGTGGTTCAAAGAGATAACCTTGTCACGGAGGTACTTGACATGTGGGATAAATGTGAGACCTTGATCAAGGATCACCCCGAGAAATTTGGTTTCAGCCTCCCACCTCAGTGTTCCCAACCCAAGGCGCACCGTGGGAGGACGAGTTGTACTTAGTTTTCCCTTCAGTAAGACAGCATGTGTCTTCTTCAGGGAAAGAGAAAGTTTATTCTGCTTCAGCCAGGTCTCAACTAGTGAGACTGTCCGTTGCAGAACTTCTTCAATTTCTCGGCGGCTTCTCGCGCGTATGAGTATGGCCAAATCATCCGCGTATGCCAGGGATAAACCCGGCTCCGACAGAAGAATGGTCAATAACTCATCAATCAGGAGGTTCCACAGGAATGGTCCTAGGACGGATCCCTGCGGGCATCCACGATTGACTATCCTCCTGACACACAGACCGTTCTGGTCAAAGAATATGTGCCTTTCGGATAAATACGACGCGATAAGCTTTACGTATGGTGATCGGGGTATCGCCAACCGGAGTCGGCGGATAACCGCCGGCCACCACATATTATCGAAGGCGCCTTCTATATCCGCGAATAGACCCGCCACATATGGTTGGTCTGATTCTTGGACAAAGTTGACAACCTTTTGTATAGCATCCTCTGTGGACCTTCCGGGACGGAAACCATATTGGTGTTCCGCTACCTGGCCCGAGGATGTATATTGTTCGGTGATCCTTGGAAGGAGAAGCCGCTCAAGTAATTTCCCCATCTCATTCAGAAGACAAACAGGCCTAAACGATTTAGGGTGGCTTGTTGGTCTGTTGGCTGCTTTGAGAATGAGGCATATTTTCCCAATCTTCCAGTCCTTCGGGAAGTATTGGTGTACAAGACAAGCATTGTACAGATTCAGTAATACGTCCGGATGATTGGCGTGGACCCTTTTTCAGGATGGCTCCCGAATTAGAGTTCGGCCCCGGAGCGCATGTTTTTCTAGTTCGACTCAACGCAATGTCGATTCCGTTCGCATCGAAGGTATTTGATGCTTGAGCTGAAGGCTCTATGTCCTCCTCGCGGTTTTCACTGCGCACTGTTGATTGTGCGGGGGAATCCGTCTGGACGTGGTCCAGAGGTTCGAGTTTGTCCAGAAGAGCTCTGATAGAGTCCTCTAGAGGTGTCGTGTATTCCCCTTCCGTGACTTCAATCGACGAAATTACAGGTGGGGCCTGGACACGTTCCATTGCCACCTTGTAACCCGTCGACCAGGGACTCTTACTGAATTCAATTCCGAGGAATCTCTTCCAGTGTTCCAACTTCGTCTTTCTAATCATTGACACATATCGTGTGTTAGCCTGCCTGGATTCGGCAGCCATCCGTTCCAAAGAATGAGGATTCATCAGGAGCCGGCTAGACCGGGCCTTCCTGTACCTCTTTCGCTTCCTATCAACAATAACAGAGAGCCCTGGTGCCTACTTGGTTTGCCCAAGCATGCAGTTTATCGTGCGGCCTGAAGTTGACTCATGGTCGTTCTTTTCGCCACATTACCCCACATGAGGGCATTGGGCCGGAAATGTCCACGCCAGCACGTTAAGCCTCAGGCTTAACTTCAGTTCGGTATCGGTTTACCCAAGCCTAACCACTACTAGTCGAGTCGCAACTCTATCCAAGTCACTACTAGCTCTGCAGGCTAGCGCCCGAGCTGAGAACGCAGCTCACCCGTCGAGGTTTCACCCTCTCGCCCAGCATGCGGGCTTTCAACCACTGCCACCACGAGTCCTTCCTCAAGCGAGGCAGTATCCGGTCTAAGAGACAAAGCTCTTCCGACCTAGGGGCTTGACTGCCCCCGTGGTACCAATCATCGCGTCATTGGCTAGGACATGCTACGGGAACGCATTCCCTTCTCAGTTTTGAATCTTGGGTATTCGAGCCTGAGCCAAGCTCCGCAATAAGATCAAGACTGACCTCTAGACCGTTCCTAGTACACCTGCAAGCAGGTCATAAGCCCTACACCGCGGCAAGGTGACGGTCACGTAGGGTATCAACAATAACAATGAGAAACGGCATAAAAATGTTATACGCAGGAAATTTATCGAATGACAATCAAATTAAACAAGAAAACATAACAACTATAATAAGCCGTATTACATATTTGAAAAATTGGAAATTGTCATCATTATTCGATAAATACAAAAGCGGAAAATATCTCAGAAGTGATCGTAAAAATTTCTCTACAGACAATATAGTCAGTAAACTAATCACACAAAAAAAAAATGTGAACTGAAAATGACCAATGAATGATCAATAAAAATGAAAATCAAGCCCCAGCACGTTGGGCGTCAAATTTGTGTCACGTAATTTTCTCCTTGACTATTTGATGTTAAAGGACACAAAGCGTACGGCAGCTGTTGGCCGGAGAACATATATGGGCGTAGGTTCATTTGACTTGAATAAAAATTTGTGATCTTTTCTTTGTGTGATAATATCGGCGACAATTAGTTTAGACACAATTTTGAGTTCTATTCGTATAAAAACTAATAAACATACGAATGTGATCTCAGGATGACGGTGTACGAAATTGAAGAAGTAATCTCACTCTGGTGAACAATCTTTTTATTCAGGAAGGCGATAAACCTCAACATACAGGAATACGATAATACAGGAATCCCTAAAAAATATACTTAAATCAACAAAACAATTCGCTTAATTATTTTGAACTCACCTTCTAGAAAGGGATACACGAAAAGAATATTATAAAATTCCTTGGATAATATGTAAACGTGAATTAACAAATCCTTAATCGAGAGATAATGTCTGCATACTATCAGTTTCAAAGATGGAATGAATTAATTCGCGATAACAACATCTGATTCCAGACACCCCCACCGAAAATTTTAATGAACAGATTTCTATAAAGAATAATACCTTTTGTACAGGAAATTACATTATTCAACAATAGATGGTATAGCAAATTAATTTGAAATAAATTATTTTCAAACAGATCGAGAGATGATAGAATGTAAATAAATTTTGGTATTGTAATTTCAAAATGTTACAATGTTGATATGAAAGACAATTACATTCTACTTTCCTTTGACGTTTGCAATTTGTTCACTTCTGTTCCCAGAAATGATTGCATCCCTCTTGTCTCCGACCTTCTTCATAGGTTTAGTGTCCCCCAACCTGATATTACCGACATACTTACCTTGCTGAAGTTCGCTCTGTCTCAGGATTTTTTCGTCTTCAACAAGATATTTTACAGACAAATCGATGGATTGGCCATGGGCTGTCCTTTGTCATCCCTTTTGGCTGACCTCTTTCTCGAGAAAGAATTCGAGACACCCATCATGAACAGATGTACTAACATAGTTCGCTGGTACAGATACGTTGATGACATTTTTGTCATATTGGACGGTTCCAATGATGATGCCCATAACTTACTGAGTTTCATTAATAATATTCACCCTTTCACCTTTCACCCTCGAATTGGAGGTCGATAAAGGTTGAATTTTCTTGACCTCTCCATCACCAGACCAGATAATGGTTTCCTTGAATTCGAAATATACAGAAACCCATACAAACAGATCATATCATTCCAGCACACTCTCACCATCCATATAGTCACAAACTAGCTTCCTTGCGCTGTTATACCCACAGGGCCCTCAATGTGCTCCTCTCCGAAGTAAACAGACAAAAAGAATTTAATATTATATAACAGATAGCCTTCAACAATGGATACGACCCAGGTCTGGTTGACCAACTCTGAAACAACATATTGCGTAGAACAAGACAGGATTTAGCATATCATTCTGGACCTCTTGACTCAAACTTGAGATACTTCTCCCTTCCCTATTTGGGATTCTTCTCCAACACCATTTCACGCACCCTTGAGACTTCCTGTGAGGGAGTGAAGATCTCTTGTTCTAATCCTTTCACCTTAGGTAACATCTTATGCAACTCTAAGGATCGGATAGAAAAATTACAATGCAGTGGCATCTACAGGCTAGGATGCAACGATTGTGACGTCTCATATGTCGGACAGACGAGGAGAAAATTGGAAGTCAGAATAAAAGAACACCTGAAAAGACCTAACTCATCAGCATTTGGTCACCATCTGAAATTTACGGGCCATTCCTTCAGCCCAAACCACAATTCCAAGATAATAATAATAATAATACATTTATTGTTATTTTCCCAAATATACAAGTCTTACAACTTTTTCATACAGGCATAATTGAAACAAAGAGAAAATACAATAGGCCTTAATAATTGCAGTTATCTGATTACAGAAACTGTTCAAGCCTCAATTTAGTTCAGAAAACTTGGCATAATTTAACCTTAATATAATTTGAATCATATTGAGGGAGGAAAGGGATGTGGAAACAGAAGGAGAGGGTTAAATATATTAGAGAGTTAGGTGTTACATTTTGATTTGTTTATTCATTTATTTTATTTTATTTTTTTTTAAATATTATTATTAACGTAGTTGGTTCTGCGATTGCAAAGGAAGTGCTTTCAATTGATTTTTAAATATAGCCGGCGACTGTTCAAGATCTAAAGAAGAGATTGAGTTCATAACATGAGCAATATTGTAGGAAAATGATCTCTTGAAAATCTGTTTTCTATGTTTAGGTATTGTCAATAAAGCTCTTCTTCTAAGATTTAAATTATGAACATCAGTTCGATACGTCAGCCTTTGATGGAGGTAAGCAGGCGTCGCATATTTCATTATCTTAAAAAAGAAAAGGGCCATGTGTACCTGAGCCCTATTGCCCATATTCAGCCACCCAGATAGTTTTAGAGCCGGAGATATATGTTCCCTACGTCGTATACCGTATATTAGCCTTACGCATGAGTTCTGAACTTTCTGAATTCTGTATCGATCTAGGCATCCAAACAAGGCATAAAAACACTACTGCAGAAATTGAAGTGAGAGAGGATGAGTGTATCGCAGAGCATCTTTTTTATCTCCTGTGACAGGTAGTTTCTGTGACCATATATCATCTTTAAATTATAGTATGCCACCTCAATTTACTGTTGACATGTTCCCTAAACCGCATCTTAGAGTCTAAAATGAGACCAAGACTCTTCCCATAGTTTGAGTAGGGAAGACACTCATCATCAAGTTTGATTTTGATGGTCTGTCTGACCTTGAAAATCTGCGCATCACCGCCAAATACTATGACTTGAGATTTTTTCGGATTGAGCTGCAGAAGATGGTCCCGAGCAACACTGGAAAAAGATTCCAAATCCGCGTTAATCTTCTCCTCAGCAAGATGAATATCCTCCTCAGGAAAAGTCAGGTAGATCTGAGTGTCATCCACATAGTAATGCGAGCTACAGTATCGCAGGTATGAACGAAACATGATGGTGTACACAATGAACAAAAGAGGGCCCAGTATACTACCCTGCGGAACCCCCCTCTCCAGATTCAAGGGCGATGAACATCGACCGTCGAGCACAACACTCTGCGCACGGTCTGACAAATACGAGGCTATCATACGAAGGAGTTGTCTGTAAAACCTATGTAGCGGAGTATCGCAAGCAGGATCTCATGGCTGATCGTATCAAAGGCCTTGCTGAAGTCCAGCAGGACCAACAGCGTTATATCACCTCTATCATATGCCCTGAAGATATCATCCGTAACATCCGCAAGTGCGCTTTCACAGCTGTATCCTCTCCTAAAACCTGATTGTCTTAAAGGCAGTATACTATTTACATCCAAGAAATGCCTTATCTGCTTTTCTATCGTTCGCTCGAGCAACTTGGAGAGGGTAGGAGAATACTAATGGAGCGCAACTGACCATACTCCACGGGCATGCTGACCTTAGGCAAAGGAATAACCTGAGCCTGTTTCAGAGAACAGGAAAATAGGAGTTCGCCAAGCACTCATTCACGATATGAGTAATGTACGGGATGATAAGCGGACAACACAATTGTATCAACGTTATATTTATGCCATCTCTTCCAAAAGCTTTAGTTTTATGCTTTTCAGTATATTCATCACATCATGCTCGGTAGTTAGTTCGAAGCTTAGTTCACCAATCAATCCAGGAAATATGCGACTGTCATAAAAATCCAAAATCTCCCGCCTAGGCGCACTGTTTGCTATAGATTTCACGAAAAAATTGTTGATTTCATCAACATTTTGTAAGTTGAAGGGGATTTTATCCTTTCTACTATATCTGGCGACGTTCAGCCTCCTAAGTTCACTCCATTTCTCCTTCGTGTTGCAATTGCGGAGCTTCGCCTCAAGAAATATTTTCTTTTCCCTCCTTATGGCTCCAGTGGTATAATTCCGCAGCTGTTTGTAGTAGTCGTAGTCAGCCGGCATCCTCGTGTTCTTGAACTTTTGCAGCGCTTTATTTCTTAGTTTCTGCAGTAACTTTATATTTTCAGTAATCCAGGGCGCATAGGTATAATTCTTAATTTTCCGGAAGTTCTTCAGCGGCGCATGTTTCTCAAATAGACTCAGGATACAACGGTTGAGAAACTCGATTTTTTCATCAATATTAACTATATGCGCAATATTGTCCAGAGGTAGGTTTTCAAGATCAGTCTGAAATTCATGGAAATCAATTTTTGTAAGAGATCTATACTGAAAACTAATGGATGCACTCACAGGGGCTTGTAGTTTCAACCTTACACACGTCAGGCCGTGGTTAGCTATATTCGCATCTACCACATTAGTTGAAACTGTCTCCAGGTTGGTGAAAACTAAATCAAGGAGAGTTGCCGACGTACGTGTGAAATGAGTAGGTTCATTCACAAGCTGGTTCATCCCAAATGCCAGAAAAACATTCTCTAAGTTGTATGCGTGAGATGAATCATCGAGCATGTCAACGTTGAAATCCCCCATGCAGACTATACCATCAAACCTCGAATACACATCGGTCAGAAGCTCCTCAATTTCCTCAAAAATGCATCTAAAGATGCACCTGGAGGCCTATACACCACACAAATGATGATATTTTTATTTTGAATCAGTACCTTCATGCAAATATATTCCATATGATCTAGTATTTTTGAACACAGTAAATTACACCGAAACGCTTCCCCGATATACAAACCGACACCACCTCCCGTCTATCTCTTCTATTTTGATGAAAAAATTATAATGATCTAAATCCACAGCAGCACACATAGAATCCTCACCCAATCACGTTTCAGAAATTCCCACAATATCATAATTATTGCAAGAGATATGTTCCTGAACTCTCTCAAAATTTCCTAACAACAATCTAACATTCACATGGGCAACACACAGTGATTGCATAATCAAGGATTAGGGATGAGGAAAAGGTTCAATTAAATCAAATAAAAAGGAATGGATAAGAAAGAAGGTTAAAGGAAATAATGATTCAAATAGATAGCCAATATGGGCAAGTAAAAGTAAATAAAATACGAGCAAATGCCCTCCGCGCTCCAAACTATGTACCATGAACCATAGACTCTGTAGGATATACAAAAAGGAGCCTCCCCAATAATAGAACAAAAATCAATTAACCCAACTCACACAGTGAGATAGTAGCCCAATCAATAGCAAAAGCAATTGTCAAAGATCAACAGAATAAGGTGACAAGTGTGATATCTATACTTTAAGCTCAACCTCGGCAGAGCACACAATGTATGCTTCCTTCAGAAAATGGAAAAAAAAAATCACAAATCATGCGGAGAAACAAGAACCGAAGCGAAATACATTAAACATGAGCAACGCCTACCATTCGATTAAAAATTTAGGTACAAACCTAGACTTAATCAGTCATAATGTGTACTGAGATACAATATTATATCTTTAAAGTACAAACACATGAGATAGTGATAAAAATAAAAAAAAAATAAATCTAGTCAAAAAGACTCACCCAAACATTTACCAATCTCGACACATAAACAAATAATGAATGAGCAATGTTAAAATATTCAACGAGTTAAATCGTAAATATTCCCCGCATAAACAATAAAAAGGAAAATAATTCATAATACATACAGTTTAAAATTGTTTCAACTTATACAGATCACTTTCCTGTTCAATACGATGAACTCTTTCTCTATAACGCACATAAACACTGCCATAGTGAGACCATACATTTTTTCCGGAAAAACTTTTGACTGCCAACTTCAATAACCTCACTCGTAACTGAGTTAAATCTTCCTTGATGGCAATTCCCGTGTCTTTCAAGAATTTGCGTTCTTTCAATACAGCGGTTCGCTTGTTTACATCCCGAAACCGTAACAACACAGCCGGTGGCCCACCAGATGCTTCACCTCTTGCCGCTGCTCGATAACAATTCACAACATCCTCTGGATCAATGTCAACTTTTAATTTATCCTTGAATAATTTATCAACAGAATCCCACAGGACTTCATTTTTTTCATACTTCAAACCAAAGATGCGGATATTCATATTTCTTGAATGCTGTTCCTGTCTATCTAGGCACCTCTTCAACTCCATATTTTCCTCTCTCAACTCGGCCACTTCCTGAGCGAGAATTCTGAAATCTTCTTCGACCTTCGAGAATCTTTCATTGATTTTAACATCAATTCTGTCCATGAGTGAACTTATGAAACGATCCTGAAATTCTTCACTCATGATCGTTGAGATGATCTGTTCAGAGACCATTTTTCGAATTTCTTCAATGTCCTTTCTGAGTAGTACCATTTTTAAGGTTAAGGGTCAAATTTCGATATTTCACAACACGACGAAGGAAAGTACAAGGTGAAATAAATGAAAGGCACTAATTTATCACTTCGTTGAATAGTTCACGTCTTGAAAAAGGGGATTTTTCCTTTCGAAAAAATTAAATAAGCAGGAGCACAGAGCACGTCTACTCACTCGCTCGCCATCCACAGACTCACGACAAATAGATACGACATAAAAATGAACCTTCTTGAGGACATTGAGATAACACGCGAGCTGAACTCAAATAAAAATTGTGCAAACACCCAAGTAAACTTAAACTTGAATAATGATTTTACCCCATTATTTAAGCACCTGATGTGACTCTTGAAGTGTTTGTCAGGTATTCCCACATGTTGATTGTTTTTCACATGTTACTCGGGAGACAAAGAAAGAGAGAAAGATTTGATAATGTCCTAGAAAAGATTTTTTCGATGATGAATTCTAGATCCCGCTAAAGATTACTACGCCTATGACTTATTTCAGGCCTTCCTACTGCGGACCTACATTATATTATATCGATGGTCGAGATTCTCTTTATGTGTTTTCTTGAGGTTATGTCATTTTGTCATTGATGATTGTTGTTTTCTTCCTTAATTTCGTCGTTCACATGGATTGTAATTTATATAATTTTAAGACTGATTTTGATTGGAGAGTGCTCCATTTATGTTGCAAGAAGATTTTCGCTTGCTTACTGACCTTGTGATGGTTTCTGGACGGGTAACTACTACTCATTTTATTTGTATGTTATGTTAAACGTTTGTATGCCCTTCCAGGAAGAACCCTGATGATGGTCTAACATAAATAGACCGAAAGCGCTTGGTTTTTGACACAAAAATAAAACACACTGAAGTACCACCCGTTGATTTTAATTATATATTCTAATGAAAACTTTTTTTTTCTTTATTGAAGTTAGAATTTCGTTCATGAAATGTATTGAGTATTGATTGTTTAGTCCTATTTGTTATATAATGTTGATTTGTCTTTTGTAGTTTTCTTGTGTCAGTGGTATATTTAACAATCTGTGAAATAGAAATCTGAAAGCTGTCCTTTTCATTTGGGGTGCATGGTATGAGCCATTAGGAATAATTGCATCTGATTGTGTTGTTTTCTGTATATGTCAAAAAAGAAAATATTATCATTGTCCAATGTTATCTTTGAGTCGTCAAGGAAATTTATATTATTTTAATTAAATATGGATCTCTCTAAGGTGAATTTTTTTAATTTAGAGTTAATTTTTTGGGAAAATGTTTCCCGAGTTCTATGTCTGTTCCTGACCATATACAAAAATGTCGTCAACGTATCTTCACCAGATGACTATGTGTTCACTGAGTGGTAAGAGCATTATTTGTTTCTCTATGTGGTCTTTTTATATGTTCGCTTTTAATCCGCTAGATGGTGAACCCTTGGTAATTCATCTTATATGTAATAAATATCTCCGTCAAATGTAAAAGTTCTGTTCGAATGTTATATGGCAAAGTTTCATTATATTCTCTATATCTGTGATATCTAAATTTAAATTATTTTCTATGTTATAATGTTTTAATAATTGTTCTTAAATCAGAGTGAGAGTTTCTTCAATGGGAATATTAGTATAAAGGTTGAACATTTCGAATGATAAAATCTTATATGTCTTATCAGGTTCTAGATTAAGCGCTTGTATGTTTCTCACTAGTTCTAACGAATTATTAGTAGTAAAATCTTATTTATATTTAAGTTTTTTGTTGAAAAAGTTGTTAATGATTCTTGAGATTTTGTGATTTGGGATGATATTGCCGATGTTATCGGTCTAATGCTCTTATCTGAACCATATTTTTCTGAGATTGCTAAATTGAGCATAAAACGAAATTACGGTAATGCACTAAGTCATATTTGTACAACCTCTTCCACTCACAATGATACTTTCTACTTCTACCCTGTAGATAGAATTGAAGTTATTGGTGCAATAAATCAAAGAATAAAAATCTACTGGTCATGATTTGGTTTCTGTAAGAATAATAAATGATTATTTGGGCTATTACCATCATCTATTGTGGATGTAATGTTTTCCGACGTTTCGATAGACATCTTCTATCTTTATCAAGGAGGAATAGTAAAAACCTTTCGAAAATTATCAATCTTCAAAAAGTTTATATATATAAAGTTTAAATATGACTTTTCAAGATTGATAATTTTCGAAAGGTTTTACTTTTCCTCCTTGATAAAGATAGAAGATGTCTATCGAAACGTCGGCGATTACATCCACAATAGATGATGGTAATAGCCCAAATAATCATTCAATACGAGCTCCATCATCAACAATATCTCGTCATCAATTCTGTAAGAATATTAAAACGAATAGCGCATGATATTTCTGAACATTTCGCGCATCTCAATAATGAATCAGTTTCTTGTGGCGTCTTTCCTAGTTGTTTCAAGCTAGCAACTGTTATTCCAATACACAAAAAGGATGAGGTAAATAATATGGCCAACTATCGCCCAACCTCAATATTGAGTGTATTTTCAAAAGTTATAGAAAAAATAATTCTAAACCGCATGATTTCATTCTTGGTTAAATTCGATATTATTGCCGGCTGTCAACATGGCTTCAGATCCGGACGCTCAACTATGACAGCTATCATGGATTTTCTTCAGTTCGTTCAGTCTTCTTTGGGCGAAGGTTATACTGTTGTTCTTTTTTAACATGTCACGAGCCTTTGATACCTTTGATCCCAGTTTCCTTGAAAGTAAACTCTATAGTCTTGTTTCGTGACCCATCGTAAATTAACTGTGAGGGTGGGAGATCCATGCTCTTCCAAATTTAATGTTGAACTGGGTGTCCCACAAGGTTCGGTACTAGGACCATTATTATTTTGCTATTTATAAATGATTTATCAGACCATATAGATATGGCCAAAATTGTGATATTTGTGGATGATACCTCATTTGTTGTGAGGGCAAAGAGTTTAGGCGAGCTCATTGATCTGTGTGAACTGTTATTGAAAAACTTCACATCATGGTGTCAAGCAGATGGACTTATACTAAATTGCCAAATATTCTACGAAGTTTTTAGGTGTAATAGTCGATAGCAATTTGAGAAGGTGCGAAAATGTTAACTTTGTTAGTAAAAAACTCCCCTCTTCCTTTTATGCTATAAGTAGGCTGAGGAGCTCACTTCCACTCGAAGCATTGTTGAATGTCTACTATGGCCTAGCTTATTCTCATCTGTCATATAATATCGAGGTCTGGGGTAACTCAATTGATTCAATTAGATTACACCAGCAAATTTGAATAATCTACAACCTACATATGTATCAAGTTGTTTGATAAACTACCAGAAAATATAAAAATTCTGGACAAGAAGTGTTTTCGTGCAGCAGTCAAAGCATTGTTGTACGAGAAATGTTACTACAGTGTAGATGAATATCTGTGTGATAATTTCCAGAATTTTAGGATTTTTTTCTTTTTCTCTTTTGCTTCACGAATACTTTGTTCAGTGCATTTCCCTTGACCTGTCCTACACATTCTAAATGTCTTACCGGATTAATAAAGATTAAGATTATTATTATTATGAAGTTTGATCCTACTATATATTTTCAGGATTTGTGGGTTTTTTTCTTTCAAGGTATTAACTGTCTCGTTGAATTTCTGCAATGTTGGAAGAGTTGTCTTTAGTGTATTGTTAACTTTATTTGTATATTTTTGTAAAGGATTAATTTTACATTCTTTTTATATTATTATTTCTGGAGAATTATAATGTTCTTTCGATATATATATACTTTTTTTCTAACATTACAATTCCCGCATTTTTGTCTGCTTTCGTCAATATAAGATTGTTATCAGTCATACTTTTTTGTATTGATTTTATAGTTTTTTTGAATATGTTTATTATCTTTAATTTGTGTTTGGTTGCATTCTCTTACCTTTGTATTCTTATAGTCTTTCAAATCATCTGCTATATCCTCTGCTATATTTAGGCAGAGACAACCGAGACAGTCAACTCCGAACTAAATTCGTGTCCGATTTAATTTTCTATCTCTCTCGAAAAATGGGGCTGTTGTCAGATGGCGCTGACATCAGTGCCGGTGAAAGAATGACAGGAAAATTGAATCGATAGCGAAGAGATCACTGAATTTTAAAAATGAATTTTGCGAAAATAATGAAAAAACTTTGATCCTCGATATGCAAATGTATGATTTAGGCAAACATTTGCAATATCAAAGATGAAAATTTTTTCATTATGTTCGCAAAATACATTTTTAAAATAACATATCGATATTTTCATCTTGAAAATTGAAAATATTTATAACACACTATTGATTACAGCTCTTTTTGCGCTCTTGTTCACCTGAACAGAGTGCTTATCAATTGCCCAAATGTCTGTGACTTTCAGATTTTTGGGCAAAAGTGGTATCAATCGTTTTGTTTGGACCTACTGATGAATAATCCGTGGTCAGAATCGATTCTGTCCGTCCGTCCGTCCGTTCCGTGAACACAATAACTCTCGAACGGATGAAGTTAGAGAGTTGAAACTTTCAGAATAGAATTGAGGTATAAATATCTCGGCTAAGTTCGTTATTCGGTCAAATCGGCCGAATAGGTTCGGAGTCAAAAGTGCAGGAACTGTACTAAGGAAGGTCATAAAGTGAAGGACTGCACAGAAGATTCATATTGTTTGAACTGCAAGATAGGAGGACACAGAACAGCCAGCGGGGGATGTCCAAAAAGAAGAGCGAAGGACCACAAGAGGCCTGCCTAAGAAAAGGTGGTGTGCAAAATTATTGTAATGTCTTATGTCAAATGTTTTCATCTCTACGGACCCTATACATCCAAACTGGCTCTATACTTGTACATATTAATTTATTATTTTAATGGACAATTTACATCCATCCTTGTTTTTATGTTACAAATAGTTATTAGGCATGGTTCGTCTAATGGGAACCAAGTGGATCACCTGAAACAATGATCCAAATACTACAACTTAATTTGGGGAGATCAAGAGCGGCTCATGACATAGCATGGGCAGATGCCATGAAGAATAAAGTGGACCTTATGTTCATCTCGGAGCCAAACAGAAAAATTTGCTCGAAGGAAGGCTGGTTCATGGATAAGAGAGGGGATGTTGCCGTTAAAGTGTGCAACAGGACTATTGAGTTGGAGGGAATAAAGCAATACAATGGGTACATCTGCGTGTCACTGCCCAAATTGAAGATATATGCCACTTATATTTCACCGAATGTTACAATGCAGAGATTCAAGGAATCGGCAGATGCGGTGTTCGAGAAAGCTGCACAGCAACCACAGGCATCCATTATACTCGGTGATCTGAACTCCAAATCAGAAATTTGAGGTTCCCCTAGAGCTGACCTTAGAGGTGAGCACATAGAGGGCTGGCTGTCTCAGTTGCGATGGGGAGCGGCAAACAGTGGCAAGCATACTTTCGAGAGAGCTGCCTCTAGGAGCCACATCGACGTCACTTTTGGACCAAAAAGAACCCTGCGGGAATATCCAACTGGGACGTGGTCTTCTGTAATCCCTATACCCACCACGGGCATATCTACATGCAGCTAAAGACCAAAAGGAACCTAAAACCATGGTGCTACGAAAGAACATACCTGGACGAGGAAAAATTTGCTGCATCAATAACGTCTATGGATCAGAACCTCGGAAAGAAAACGTATGGCGCTATTTTGAAGGCCTTTAATAGATCTTTAAGAAATGCAAGAGGATGTTCTGGAGGAATGCCATACTGGTGGAATAGAGAAATTGACATCTCTAGGAGGAAATTCATCAGACTCAGACGCGAATATACCAGGGCAGTGCAAGGGGAGATCGTAATCCTGCTCCTCTCAAATCCAACACAGATAACGAGCGAAAACACCTAAAAAAGCTGATAAGGAAACAAAAGCAGATACATTGGAAAAAACTCCTAGATGACCTCGAGACTGATATCTGGGGCGAGGGATACCAAATAGTAATGAAACAGTGCAATAGAGGAGCTCTATCGTATAGGATCCCTACTAAACAGAGGAAGAAAATTATCCAGGATCTCTTCCCTTCTTCAACGGAACCCCTAACTAGGCCCCCATCAAACCGTTCGACACCGGAAGAATTCACGCTGAAGGAACTAGAAACGGCGGTAGCCTCGATGAAATCCGGTAAGGCGCCCGGTCCAGACGGCATGTCGGCGGAGGCTGTGAAGTATCTGCATTCGTTAAGACCTGAGGAGATGTTGCAAATGTTCAATTACTTTCTGATGAGACAGGAATTCCCGAAGGAGTGGAAGGAGGCAAGGCTCGTGCTAATACCGAAGAAAGGCAAGGATCTGTCACGGTCATCCGACTTTAGACCTATATGTCTCCTAAATGTGCTTGCAAAACTTTTTGAAAGACTGCTTCTAAATAGGTTAGAGGAGGAGCTCGATTCCAAAGGAGTTATCTCGGAACACCAGCACGGCTTTCGCAAGGGAAGATCTACAACGTCCGCGCTGATGGCACTCGTAAGAACGGTCAAGACGTCCAGGAAAAAATGGTGCATAATGATCACGATAGACATCAGAAATGCCTTTAATACGGCAAGCTGGCGCCATATCACTGAGGAACTCCGCAAGGCAGAGGTTAGCGAATATCTGGTCAGATGCGTCGAGTCATACCTGTCCAAAAGGGTAATAAGGTCTGGCGTGATAGAACATGAGTGCACCAAAGGCGTCCCACAGGGCTCAATCAAGGGCCCTTGCCTGTGGAACGTGAAATATAATGGCGTGTTGAGGTTGGATTACGCGGAAGGCGTCACCGCCATAGCATATGCTGACGATCTAGCATTTTTGATCGAGGGGGAGACCGAACAACAAGTTAGAACCATCGCTGAAAGAACAGCAGAGAAGGCTGTGAGGTGGATCTCTGAGAGGGGTCTAGATGTGGCAGTACAGAAGACCGAACTCCTTGTACTGAAGGGACCACGTAACACCAGTAGCCTGCACATAGATATCATGGGCCAGAAAATTGACCAGTCGGCGGAAGTAAAGTACTTAGGCGTGATACTAAAGAAAAACCTTAGCTTCTCGAAACACATCGAGTACATCGCAAGTAAGGCAACGGAAAAACAGGGAGCACTAATGCGCCTTATGCCTAATCTGGGTGGACCTAGTTTCCCATAAGCGAAAGATCCTCTGTGAAGTGACACATAGTATAATAACCTACGCCGCACCGGTCTGGAGGGACATCTTGAAGCAGAAGAAGCAATTAGACTAAATGACTTCGGTACAGAGGAAAAGCCTACTGAGAGTGATCTCAGGCTACCGCACGGTGTCTTCAGAGGCCACAGGTGGTCGCTGGATATCCACCGATAGAGCTGCTCGTGGCAGAGGTGCTTTCTCTACACGATCGGAGGAAGACTCATGGGTAACAGAAACATGGCGAAAGAAGAACAGTCAGGAAATGGCAGGAGAGATGGCGGCAAAATAGGGAACCAGCCCAGTGGACCAGGACTTTGATTAAGGATTTGACAGAGGGGTGGAGTGCAAACATAGGAGGACGGAATACTTTCTCACCCAGTTCCTGACTGGGCACAGTTCATTGGGACATACACGTGCAGAATAGGAAAACCTCCGATGATCTTTGTCGAACTTGTGGGGTACAAGACAGTCCGTGGCACGTCTACGAGAACTGTGAAAGGTGGAATTCGGAGAGAGCCGAACTCGTGAGAAGGCTTGGAACCCTGCCTACACTGGATGATCTGATTCCCCGAATGGTGCAGGATCAGAATGACTGGAGCATCCTACATGATTATATAACCAAAATCATGAAGCGTAAGGAGGTGGAGGATAGGCAGAGACAAGGCTAAGGTGAGGAAAGGATAGCAGGTCAGCAGACTATCGAGGTGCACCATGGCAGGAGAACATACCGGGTTACGCGCCTGAAGTACAGGCTAAGCAGCCTTTTCCAGGTAGCGATGATACCCGGGGAAAGAGGCGGGGGTTTAGTGAGGTGAAAGTCCCACACGACGCCGCAGCACTCAACAAACCGACGACATCACGGTTAAGGCCTCGCTGCGGTAAGGCATTAGCTTCCCCATCCTCAGGGGCCGGAAAAAAAAAAAGGTTCGAGTAACAAAAAAAAAATTTTTCAAATGACACTGTTCAAATAAAAATTTTTTTATGGTGCAGTTTTATCAGACGTATACAAAAATACCACTCTCGACTTCGACAAGCTAATAGTTCTGGAGATATGATTTTCAAAATTTAAATAATTGTCAGCGACATTGAAGGATCTCTATATCTACATGAAAGTAACTACGTTCGGTTGAGTAACGGTGAGAACGTCAGAATTATTTTCCAAATAGAGAGTACAGCTTCAATTCCGTACGGAGTTTGAACTCAAGAAGTCTTTATCAACATTGATTATTATTTGACTTAATCTTAGAGATTAAGTTGACATGTTTTGACAAATTAATACTTAGGACTATGTTACTTTCAACCAATTGAATAATTACTCGTAAGTGGTTTACAAGAGCGCCTAAGCCAACTGACCTCACGTCAGTGCTTTCTAAATTTTTATTGAACAATATGAACATTTCATCACTTATTCTATGCTCTCGAATTGATGACAAATATTGTACAGAAAATAAACATAAAATGATGCAAAAAATAACAAGGGTGCTTGAGATAAGAAATAATGAAGAATGTGGATGTTGAGGAAAAACTAGCAATACAAATTTGAGATATGGCTGGAGTAATTTATGATTTATGATCAACTTTCGACAAGAAGTGGACTTTACATGGAACTTAACAAAGGTTGAATTAACAGAACAGACTGCTGAAATAAAAAATAAATCAAAAATTACTCATAACGCATTTTTTTCAATTTGAGTAGTAAGTCCAGATTTCTTGAATAGCAATGATCGTTTGGAGCCAAGCTGTTTGGGAAGGAGGTACAGATTTCAGAAATTTTTTCCGCGTTTGTTGTACCTCATCAATTGCCAATTTTTCACCTTATCAAATTGCTCCCGCCAGTACAAGAAATGATTAGCCCCAACCTTTAATGGATCTTTCATTGGTTTTCCATAAGGCCCAACATCTCCTCTACCATTGAAGCTATCAAATAGTGTGTCCACTTCTTTAACAAAGGTAGCTGTCGTGATTGCTTCAGACTGCAATTGACCTGAAAGATAAAAAAAATATATATATTAGGGCAACTGGATTTTGGTTGATGAAATTGAAAAATGGATTTCATATTGTTGGTGATTTCTAGTAATTACCTCCGTTGACCAAAGAATATAAGTATGATGTCTTTTAATTTCAATAGTGTCCTAAATCCCATGGGTTTAACCTTATATATTTCGTAAGCAGCACGAATATCCTCCATTACTTCATGTGATTCCTCAATTATTGCATGTGATTCCTCCATTACTTCAATTACTTCAATGTCTGATGAAGCCATAGGAATAACATGTCTGTTCAACTTGTTGCGATTTGAATTTGTAAAAGAATTTTCACTAAAATGTCCATCACAAATTCTATGACGTCTTCTTATCACAGCAGTAGAACGAAGACCAAGAGCATTCTTCCACAAATTCATCCTACAAAATAAATTTTTAACTTAAATAATATACTTTCAATCTAAAGCAAGCATCAGATGAAATAAATATAACTTTTATTCTTTCCGCTCAGGATTGGAAGGAAAAACAAAATAAATTATTGACTTCGCCTCTCTACAGCACCGCATATATATATATATATATAGTTGAGATAAAATAATTGATCATTTGGAATTTTCTTAACCTAATTTATTCGAGTTAAAACATATAAGACGTTTCGGGTTCGGGCCCTTTTTCAATCTAAAAACAATCATCATAAACACAGTTACATATACAATTCTTTTTGATAGAGATTTGTTACCTTTGTTTTAATAATTTCCAAACTTCTGCGTATAGTGCATGTGTCCTCATTCTTCATCCATAATATAATGTGGCACCAAGTTATTGAAATGTCAAGTTGGTGTCAATGTCACTCTTCTTCTTCTTTTGTTGTCGTTCTCCGCTGTTTTCTTTATAAGCATTGAATATATCTTGCTTAGACCATTCACGTCTGCTCTGTCGTTGATAGAGTTAGGGTTTCGTTTTATATAGATCATTTCCAAAAATTCTCTAGTTTTTTTATTCTTTTCCCTATCTAATATTCTTGTATTTTCGAAATTGAAAGTGTGGTTGTTTTCTATCGTATGTTTGTAGAGGGCTGTTTGAGTTTTAGAATATTTGTGTCCTTTCATCCTGTTCAGATTTTGTTCCGTTTGTCCTATGTACACTCCATTACATTGGTTGCATGGTATCTCGTAGACGATATGTGATTTTTGACCTTTCGGGACTATTGCCTTCAATCTTGAAAATAATTGATTAATCTGTACGAATGGTTTGTGTGCAATCTTTATATTGGGGTATGGTCTTATTATATTCTCTATTTTCTCAGACAGTGTTGGGATGTATGGTAGGGGTATATAAACTATTGGTTCGGTTTTTGGATTTTGGAAACTTGATGAGTTGTAAAATTTATGAGTGCGTTGTTTTATTGTTTTCTTTATCATTTCTTGGGGTAATTGTTTGTGGCAAGTAGGAAGGAGATCTGATTCAGTATCTCCGGTCTATAACGTGGTGAAGTTAATTTGATTGCTCGATCTATATAATTGGTTACTATTGCTCTTTTTGTTTGATGTTATGTGTTGAGTTATAATCAAGTATCCGGTCTGAGTTAATGGTTTTTCTTAGCATTTTAGTTTCTATTTTGTTATTTTCTCTAATGATGGTCATGTCCAAAAGTTGATTCTATTGTCCAGTTCTGTTTCTAGAGTAAACTTTAGTTTATTGTTAAAATTATTTAAAACTTCCATTATTTCTTCAATTTGATCTTCTGTTGTTATAATCAAACAATCATCCACGTACCTCTTGAAAATTGTTATCCTATATGATGAATTTAGCAAAACTTTTTCTTCAAAATATTCTAGCACTAACTGAGCTACTGCACCAGCAACCTGGACTACCCATAGCTACACCGTCTATTTGTTGGTAAAATTCGTCTTTGTATTGGAAATAGCAAGTTCCCAATGTTAGTTGTACTGCCTCTATGAATTCAGTCTTCGGTAGGTCTGTATATTCTTCCATGAGGTGCCATTTTTCCTCCAGTATCTGTGGTACCATTTGTGTGGGGATATTTGTATATAGGGACACAGCATCTATAGAAAATAATTTTTGATCATCTGAAACGTATAGTGTATCCAATTCTCGTTTAAGTTCATAGGAATTTTTAATGTAAAAGGGATTTTTGTTTACAATATTTGAGAGAACTGATGCCAAATATTTGGACAGATTATAAAATGGTGTTTGCGTGTGAGAAATGATAGGTCTGAGTGGAATGTTTGGCTTGTGGAGTTTGGGCAAGCCATATATTTTCAGTGAAATACTATTATGTACAGTGAGAGATCTAGCCAGGGTTGGTGATATAAATCCCGAGTTTTCCCATCTCTTAATTATTTCGTTATTGTGTTTTTGTAAAGAATTTGTTAAGTCTCTTTTTATGCGTTTGTATGTTCTCGTATCACTAAGTAGTTCTCTAATCTTTGCTTCGTAGGATGATTTATTCATTACAACTGTTGAATTGCCCTTATCCGCTCTTGTTATTATAATCTGTGGATTATCTCGTAGAAATTTTTTTGTTTTATTGAATGCTGTTATATCTTTCCTTTCTTTAAAATTCAGTTTTTATTTTTAACTTCATTGTGGTGTTTAATTAAAGTATTATTTAGTTTTATTCTTATTTCATTTTGGTTTCTTGGTTTAATTTCGTTATATTTGCTTCGATGTTGGCTATTATTTGATCTGTGGGAATCTGATCTGCATCATTGGGGCGTATTGCAAACTTAGGGTCTTGGCTAAGTAGGAGTTGAATTTCGTCTGGAATAATGGTATCTGATAAATTCTTTATTGTGTTTTTCGTTTGAACTTGTGTGGCATTTTTAGTTGACTGTGACAAATTGACCAGTTTTTTGTTGTGCCTTTTTGTATTTAAATTTATGTTGTTTTTAATGATATCTGACTGTAGATTTTCAAAGTGGACAAAACTTCATTTGAAGTATGTGTGAGATAAGTTTTCTTTGCTGATCTAGTTTAAGCTGTAGTAGGTTTATACTTTTAGTTGTATCCGTTATGATCAGTTTAAGGATTTGTCTTCTATGTTTCTCATGCAGTTTTGAAACTTAAGGTTTAGATACTTACATTCGAGTTTAATTTGATTGGTATTAAAATTTAGGAAATTCAGTAACAAAACTCTATCTTTACATTTAAGTAAGAAGATTCTTCTTGATATATATATATATATATATATATCATTCATCTTTTGAGTAAATATTAACTCACTTTTTCTCAAATTACCACTGTAGACGTTGGTGGTTGAAATTAAAAGAACCATGCCAAATGTTTTCAATACAAGTTGTAATATTTGTAATTTAGGTCTATGCGAAAATTTTCTTCTTTTTATTTATATTGCACATAAATGTCTTCAATCATCCAGTCAATGTATACAGCGACATCTGAAAATAGGTTTGAAAAGTGGGACTAAGATAGACTTATGCTAGTTGAGATGGAACAGACAGTGACACAACATAATCCTTAACATCGGACAAACATTGGCATGGAATTGACCGTCTCGGTTGTCTCTGGTTTTAGGTATTCTGGGTTGTTTTTTACTTGAACCTGAACGCACTTCGGATTATCATCATAACATTGCACTCACGAATTATTATGGTTTTATCGTAAACAGTAGGTATCCAATACTTATCTAGAAGTGGTTCAGTCATGCAATTAGACTTAATGGAAAAAAACTAAAATTTAGGAATACTGACGCGAGGTCAGATGGCGTCAGCGCTCTCATTGAGTTACTTACGAATAAGTATTTCTTATTATAACAAATCTAAAAACATTCTGTTCAGGTGAACTTGAGCCTTTCCCTGTATTCTGAAACAATATTATATGAATACAAACGCCACGATGAATGAACAAACCTTTAGCTCAAATTAAAAATAACTACTCATAGTTTTCCCTAAGTTTCGTTCGAAGCTTAAATTTCCTTTTCCTCTAAAAACCTACGTCAGTTCTTATCTAAATTTTGACAACGTATATTATTTCACCGTAATGATTGATTTCGTTTTATTTTTTCCAAACTGACACTTATTAATAAGTCCGACCCATATCAATCGAATACGTACCTGTTATAGCATCGATCATTGATACTTCCGATAGACTATTCGTCATTTCTCGTTTTTTTCAATAAATGAAAAAATAGTCATATCTTCAGGTCGAAAAACAATGAAATTTGAGAATATGTTGTGTATGAGAGAGTCTACGGACAGACATAATAGATTTGGACCATCGAGTCCTTATGATTGATATCACCAATTTTAGCCAACTATCAGAAAAATACAGACATTCGATATAAGCACTGTGTTCAGGTGAAAAAGAGTGCCAAGAAATGTTCTACTCAATACATCTCTTTTTTGATGCCAACTATAATAGTTATTTATGTACCTAGTGCGTTATATGGATCCTAACGCCCGGAGGGAAACATTCGGCCCGAGGGTCTTTGGCGCGAGGGATGAATGTTGCCCGATGGGCGTTAGGATCTAATAACTCGTGGGGATACAAGATTTTATTTTTCACGAATATATCATTTAATTACAATAAAATTCGATTGCTCCTATGATTTTTTTTCCATTTAACTTTCAGTAGTAACCATGACATTTGTTAATATTTTGGAGTTCGTTATTGCTGTCATCATTTTATTAAGTGAATGTCATTACTGTTTTCGTTGTGAAGATTTAAAGAAATAACAGAAATGAATAGCAATTTGCCAAATGATGTAATTACAAATGCAGCCAAAGCTGCAAATAATTTATTACCAGAAAAATCCAGACTCGTCTACGACAAGGATTATGAAACATTCCATCAATGGAAGTTGAAAAATGAAATAATTGCTATAGATGAAACAGTGTTACTGGCGTACTTTCAAGAATTGGTATGCTATTTTATTTTTCATTTCGTTCATGTGTGGGTAATTTTTTTATTTCAGTCTGAAAAATTTTGTCCTGCGTCATTGTGGACGAAATATTCTATTTTGAAATCTACACTGATTGTCAATAAAAATATCAATAATTAACAATTCTCCCCGGCTCGTAGCGTTTTTAAAATTGAAATCTAAAGAATATATTTCGAAGAAATCCAAAGTTTTGACAGCAGAACAAGTTCATATATTCATCAATGAAGCTCCTGATGAAATTCATCTTCTTCATAAAGTAGTTCTACTAATGGGTGTTTTTGGAGGACTAAGGAGAGATGAATTAGTGAAAAAGAAAAAGATATAGAAGATAAGGGTAGCTGTTTACTTGTTAAAATACCCAAAACTAAAACCGGTATGTCAAAGGATTAAGCATTGTAGAGGAAGAAAAAATAGGAGCTTTGGGGCTGGTCAGAGAATATATATCCTTGAGACCCAGTGGAGTGAAGAATCCTAGATTTCTGTTGGCAAAAATACCATAGGAAGTGTGCCTTCGATGATTGCCAAATACTTAAAATTGGATAATGCAAATGAATATACAGGACATTGTTTGAGACGGACTTCAGCAACTCTTTTAACTGAGGCTGGTGCATCATATGAAACGTTAAAAATACACGGAAGATGGAAGAGTGCATCTGTGGCAGAAGGTTACATAGAGCAGAGCATTTTTCCAAAAACAAAATATCGACGATGATTGTGAATTCGGTAACAGATTCTCATGAATTCTCTAGTGGTTCTCTTGTGAACGAACTTCCAAGTACTTGTGGTCAAGTTTTCGCTGCTCAGGTTTCGAAAACATCCCAAGACTCACGATTGAAGAATTTTTCCGGGAAATTCGAAAACTGCACTTTTAATTTTAATTAAGAAAGACTTCGTTTTCGTTTGTTGAGTTGTCGTCGTTTTAGTATTAAAATACTGCGAAATAAATAATTTTTTTCTAGCTTATTTTTCTTCTCGCACAACGAGCGGGCGTTATGATCCATAATGCCCGCTAAAATGCCCACGGGCATAATGAGTGTATTTATAGCAACGCTTTCTAAGGTAAAATAAAGATATAATGTACAAGTGAAAAATAAAATAAGATAAAACGCTAAGGATTTATTTGGATGCTCGTTACTATCTTACTATCTTACTTATCTTACTATCGGCAAATAACTTCAACGGAAAGATCTCAGAAATATACCGATTTTATATTTGAAGGCAAAAGTTATTATTTTTGTTCACTTCCTTTGGATTGCAGAGTAGTGCGACAGCATTCGTTCGGAGTTTGAATGCTGTCTTCGACAGTTCGTTTTCCATATTCTTGTTGACTTGTTGTGTAGATATTTTACTTATATTCGACATTAAATTTGAAAGTTTCATAGAACGCCCAGAATAAGTCTTGGCTAAGCTGAAACAACATAGTTTCATACTGACATTGTACGGGTGTAACTATTTCCGTAAGGAAATGGCTTTGAAGCTGCGGAGTCATTGAGTGGTTTGTTGAAAAAGGAACATCTTTGAGATGATCTGATAGTGAGCAAGTAGACTTCGATATCTGATAGAACTCGGCTATACCACACAAGCGTAGAAGTTCCTATTGTTTTCAAGTGGATGCTAGTGATACCACTTTGGGATGTGATTTGTTCGTATTAATACGTTTCATATTCGTTTGAAATTTATAACCCATTCCAAGGAAGAATCGGAAACATCATAAATAGCCCTGAAACCATCTTGAAATTTATATATGGGACAACTATTGATGAGATGAGGTATTGTTTCTTTTGCTTCTCCACATTAATAGCTTGCGCTAGGAACTGTGTTCCATCTGAATAGCATGCTAGTGGTACGACTATGACCTGTTCTCAAACGATTAAGAACTGTTCAAATTTTTTCTTGGAAGATCAATACCAGGAATTTTTTCAGAAGGATCAGAAACGAGATATTTATTGAACATTTCGTAAGAGTCTCCATAATTTTTTATCGCTTATGATCATATTGAAGAACATATTATACCATAATGGTTCACGTGTTTTCAATCTGGGAATTCTATTTTGTGGAATATATGAAATAATTGGGAAAAGAATGACATTTGTTCCAAGAATTCAGAGCTGCAGTCTGTCTGCGATTATGGGGAGGGACAATGTTAGACAAAACTGGTAACCAATGAACCGCTGTAGATCTTATGGTGTCATGCTAAACCGTAAATTTTACTAAGGAGATAATCAATGAATAAATAACCTTTTATGGATCCTCTTTCACGAAAATTTTTTCAGTATCCGCATGTGTCTCTTGAAGGAGAATAAGCTCTGCGCAATAGTCCTTTGCTAATTTGGGAATATAATCACTCTTGTCCTTTGAAATAACCTCTATATTCAAATTTAATACACAAAATTTGTCGCCAATCTGCAAAGAGGATTCTTCGCATCGGGTCTTGCGGTCCAAGTAACCATTTTTCAGATCTTCTGATGTTTGAAGTCTGCTATGGAACGCATTTGAAGGAACTCATCATTCATAGTTGGGGAAGGTTGTGATATAACACTTATTTCATTTTAAAAACTGGCAGAGGAAAAATTATCGACTGGCATTTATTATGACTAATGTCATAATTATTCCTCAAAGATTGGTCTCAGTATTTGTAAAGCATATCATGAGTTATATGCTCATTCTGGTACCTAAAAGGTATGATAGTCTCTGCGATCAGAACTGTGGTAGGGAAAGATGATCAATAACATGAAGCGGGTACACAAACTTGAGAAATATGCCAGAAATAATGTCTTTGAAGAAAGCAAGAGCTATTGCGATTCAATTGTTGGACACTATATACAAGATTTTGGACCAATGGAGAGGTTATTGAGTGATCAAGGAAATCAAGTCACTTCTGCTAAGTCTTTCGCAGGACTCGGAATAGAAATAATCCATTGTTCAGTAGGGCGATCAAAGGCAAATTTGTCGGACTGCGCAATGTGGGAGTCAGGAAGGTTGTCGAGAACGTTTTGTCATGAGCGTTTGTACTGTTATGGTACACCTTTGACGTATCAAATTTAAATTGAAAATATTGTTTTGAATTGAAAAAACAAAATAATTGGGCGCCAGCAGAAATCTCAAGGAGAATTTAATTATTAAATCAAAATTTTAGAAATAAAACATTAACAAACTTTTTTTTTTATTTTTATTGAAGTTTAATGTGCTTCGATTATAAGGATCATTAGCACTACAGTACAATTATATCTAATTTATGTTACATAAATAACAGAAGATTTAATTCAAACGAAAATCAAATTGATTCAATTAGGTTGGCAGCTTGTAGAAATTCAATCGTAGCTTCAAGTATGGTGATGTCCCGTCCCAGCACCTGCTGTAAAGATATGGCCATTCCTGTAACAAACTTTATTAATATCTATAAAAATGATGATTATCTATGTTTCAACCTCCTCATGTAAATTCTTAACCTATGGTAAGGTAAACAACAAAGTTGATTCAATGTATTAATGAAACTGGAGATACTTCAATTGTAAAATGTTCAAATTTGAGCTCATATTTCACAATTGGGAATTTCAACCTTATAATAATTTCCCAACATTTGATGTCCCTTTTCTTTTGGAAGTTTTTGAAGAGGTATCTCAGAAACTACTGCTTGTGGAGTTGTGGATTCAATTAGTGACTTGTAACTTCTTTTCACTTAATTTCACTTCAGTTTAGTTCAGGATTCTTGTTATGACACGTAACGTAATAACAAGGATTCGATTTCATTCATCACTTTGTTTTACTTTTTAGGTTCACTATCAACTTGAATGTGATTTTCGTTGTGATTCTTTCACAAAACGACTTGGATTCGGCAACTGAGGTATCTCTCTGTTGGATTTCATATTTATAGTTTTTCAAAATATTCATAAAAATTATAAAAAAATGCCTTCATAGAAGAAAAAATTCAGGAGCTTTCACGCTGTTATTCTGAAGTATTTTTTGTTACTTTTTAACGGTCTGATTCTGATATAATCGCCACAATGAAAAATTTTCTAGAATGCATTCATTCCGATCATTCCTTAATGGTTGAGATTTTGAGATGATGGTGTATATGAATCTACTGAACAATATTTTTGCAACGGTCCATCGATCCCTAAGAATTTAGAAGTAGTACATAGTGTCCCAAGGGTAGAAAGGATGAATTTGTTAGCCTGAGGCACTTGAGGCAGCTGAGGGCTTTTTTACTTGTGTGATACATAACTGTTTTTCGCCTTTTTTTTCATATTGTCTTTTTGAGAACAAGGTTGAAAAGTGATTTACTTTTTTGGCGCTCTTGTTCACCTGAACAGAGTGCTTATCAATTTGCCCAAATGTCTGTGACTTTCGAATTTTTGGGCACAAGTGGTATCAATCGTTTTGTTTGGACCTACTGATGAATAATCCGTGGTCAAAATCGATTCTGTCCGTCCGTCCGTCCGTTCCGTGAACACGATAACTCTCGAACGGATGAAGTTAGAGAGTTGAAACTTTAAGAATAGGTTTGAGGTATAAATATCTCGGTCAAGTTCGTTATTGGGCCAAATCCGTCGGATAGTTCAGTAGTTATGAGCATCTGAAATTTTGTTTCCTCAATAACTACTAGAATTTCCATCCGATCAAGTTGATACTTGGAATGTTATTGAGGAGGCTGAAACGAAACGGCTTTCGTTTCGCAGAAATCGTCACGCTAGAAAATTTTAAAAAATTCCCAAAAAAAAAATTTCAATACTCAATATCTCCTAAGACTTCATTTAGATTTAAATAAAAATCCGTATATATATTGAGGTTACCGATATCTTACCCATCCTCAAATTTCATTGTCGTAGTTTTCCCCTTCTGAAGATATGATCATTTTTTCATTTTCTCAAGAGAAAAATAGAAATGTCATGAAGTCCGAGCTTTGTCATTGAAAGATCTGCCATCACAGATCGATATTCGTTTGGCAACTGGCGGACCTAGATATCAGTGTCAGTTGACGTAATATCAATCAAAATTTTCATAGAATTCATAGAGGTAGAATTCGATGTCGATGACGTTGTCAAAATTCAGAAAAGCACAGACGTAATATTAATAAAAAAATTTTTTATCATAGAGAAAGAATTTGATGGCGTTGTCAGAACTCAGAAAAGCAATGACGTAAGTTTTTAGGAAGAGCATAGAACAAAATTTGGTGAAAATTATGAGTAGTTATTTTCAAATTGAGATAAAGGTTTGTTTATTTAATAGGCTTTCATATTTGCATCACATTGTCTCATAGTACGGAAAAAGACTATTGTTCATCCGATCAGAGAGCTTATAGATTTGTTAAGGTTTGAATATTCACTCGCAGGTAGCTCAACAAGCGCGCCAAAGCAATCTGACATCACGTCAGTGCTTTCTAAATTTATTGAATATGAAACTGACGTTCAACACTTAATTTAGTATAACGTCAAAGTGATGACCAAATTACCATTAGTGATAACCAGATTCTAATGAAATCAATAAAAGTAGGGGAGTAATGAATTTAGAATCCCATGGGAGGGAAATATAGCTTTCACTTATTTTTAAGGGTTGTTATGGTTCACTTATGGGCATGCTAGATGAAAAAATACATTGTAACTCTTTTCTTCAATTACGGTTGTAATTCCTCACAGAATTATCCACTTCTTTGTCCAGTGAACCTTCGTTAATAGGTTCTCTATCTCCTCACTAATCAAATCCGAAATAAGGGATAATAAAATATCACAGCATTCATTCTCTTTTGGTAGGTACGCCCTATTTTTCATTTCCATCTCCTAACCCACTAAGTAATAGAAATACTATATATATATTAGTGAGTTTTTAGGAAATATATAGGTCTACTTTAATGGAATGGCACCGGCTCGTAGACCATTTTAATTCTTCCTCTTGTGAGAGCATATAGGGTTCGGAAAAGGGAGGAGTTAAATTATTTTGAATCAAGTAATAGAACTTGTACAAATAGAAATTTTCTTCATAGATTGTTGGAATAGATTTTAGAAAAAGTAAATCTTTATTTCTGAACATCAACTTTGTATGGCATATCTGATAATAATCTTTCAAATGATTTATAGGTAGAATGGTGACGTTTTTGACCAATTCTTTAAACTTGGCATATTATAGAATAGACTCATGAAGAACAAGTAATCTTGCGAAACTTATCGCATGGATTTCACCTTAAATATTTTTTATTTCCTTTATTTCGATCATCATAAGGTGCATTTGCTCAATTTCCCTAAGTTCTTGGATAATTCGTAATAAATTATAATTTTCAGATAATTTTTGAAATTTGTCATCATATTTTTGCTTCAAATCATTAACGACTGTAGTTATTTGTTTTTGATTTCTCATGAGAATTTTATCATTTTCCTCAATACTGTTGAAGTTATTTTTGTATAATTCTTCTTCATCGGAATCAAGTGTTCCGAAAGGTAATTTCGATATTTTCTCTCCAACGTTAATTAATCATCTTTTAACTCTAACTTTTTCGTTCAATAGGTCAATCTTAATATTTATAAAATTTGATTCTTGAAGGTATCGATAATGAGTCGTTTTGGAAAAACCATATTGTTGATTTTCATCTTTTCAATTGCCTCTTGGTATTTCAATATTGAATTTTCAATTTCTTTTAAATTATTGAGATAGTTTAATCGTATATTTCTTTTTGTTACATATTGCCCAATAACATTGGCAATAAATTGCTTTCTAATGGTATTATTTCACAATCTTATCTGTACTAATATGATTATAGCAGTTAAGATATTCATCTTGAACCTGAAATAAAATACATTGAAGTATTTTTTTCGTTGTTTCAATATTCATTTATGATAAATATGTTTATTTTTGACATCTTCAATACGATGAGAATCTAATTCACAAGTATCGATATTTTGAAGCAGGATCTAATTCTTCATTCAGTGGATTTTCGATATAAGCGGGGTTTTTATTCATAACATGATCTTTAGTAGCTTCTCTTTTCTTATTCAACTCTTCTAATTCTTCAATATCTTGCTTGCTTCCTCTTCTCTTTTAGTTTTTTAGAAATTTCATTTAAATTTTCAACATAATCTTTAATTCTTTCTTTGTGCGATTATCCGATTGGTAAAGAATAATTCAAGTCTGCTTTAATTATTGCATGGGGGTCATTTCAAGACAAGAGTGGTATGAATTATTACCGTGAGGCAGAGTAACAAGAGTAACAGAGAGTAACCGACATGACGAAGTATTGTACTTTGTTCATGTGTTGTGTTGTTAAATATAATTATATATTTGCTCCACGTTTTCACTGTTTATTTTTAACCATCTAACGAGGAGTAGGCAGATTGAGGCCTAGTTATAAAGCCTTATTTTGCGCTAATTAGGAGTGGGCAGATTGAGGTCTAGTTAGCGCATGTTCTTTTTGCAGTTATCATGGTTTAATCAAGAGTAGGCAGATTGAGGTCTGATTAAACGCCGTCATCGACCCAAGTCGACCTTCTGTTCCAAAACTGGTGACCCCGACGTGTTCAACGTGAATTTTATGAGGACAGGGACGATTTGCTCGAGGACGTAACTGTAAGATGCCGAAACAATCCGCCGCAGCACCTACTCCTGAAGCGCTCGCACGCATCAGGTTTCCCGTTTTCACCCCCATAATCCGGAAGTATGGTTCCAGCAGGTCGAGTGGTCACTCGAAGATGTCGGTCTAACAGCCAGCTTGGCCAAATTCCGACAGGTGGCAAAATCGCTCGACGGTAGGTACGCGAAGGAAGTCCGTGACCTGATTATTAACCCGCCAGTCAAAAAGCCGTACGAAACCCTAAAGGAGCAACTTCTGGAGAGGATAGAAATTGGAGACCGGAAACCATCCCAGTTTCTGCGGTACCTCCAACAACTCGCTGGGGACAACGCTGCAGAGGAGATCGTCCGTGCCTTCTGGATGGAGCGTATAAACCCACTCGCGCCAGGATTGCCGCACAGACCGCCCAACCAAACGTCACCATGGACGACTTAGCCAAGACCGCCGATTGCATAATGGAAGCTCTAGGCGCTACCGCGCCGCAACAAGTAACTGCGGTGACATCAAGCGAATCTCGGCTCTGTGAAGTGTTGGAGAGGTTGACAGTGCGCTTGGACGAACAAAGCCGCGAGCTGAACGAGTTACGGGCGGAAGTGCGCGGTCGCTTGCAGAACTGCGATGGTCCTACATCGCATCGTCGCTCGTCTTACCAATCGCGAACTCGGTTTGGTGGTATGTGCTTTTACCACTATCGGTTCGGGGCCAATATAATAATAATGATGATAGTTTATTCGTGCTAATACATACTAATGATGCTTGCATTTTTTCAGTAGATTACTTTTCACCATAATTCTAATTTTCTTAAATGTCGCCATCTTCATGGTGGTGGGCAGCTTATTATAAAATTTCGGCCCGGAATACGTTATCCCGCATTTTACTTTTTTGATCCTGTGGAAGTCGGTATATATCTGCTCTCTTTGGCGTGTACAATAATCATGCACTTCTTGGTTGGTCCTTTATTCACCCACATGAGACTGCACACATAACAAACATTGAAATATATACAAACAAGGGAGAGTAAGATTTTTTTTCTCTTTGAAAGCATTTCTGCAGTCATCTCTGTAACTAAGTTGACTCATTACCCTGATAGCTCTTCTCTGTAAACCAAATAATCGCTTCACATTCGATCCTATAAATGCATGGTAAACACTCCACAATACCCTTCTCGAAACCACTCCAGCCAAGGTTCTTAATGCGTAAACGTAAGACGATACACTGTGACAGACGTCATCTATGTGAGAGCTCCAAGATAGTCTACTGTCAATATTAACACACAGAAATCTAACCGGCGCCTCTTCATCTATTCCCTCCATATCTCTCATCGAGAAGAACATCAACTTTGTCTTATCGACATTCAATTTCAGCTGATTGCTGTGAAACCAATCTGAAGAAACCGAAAATGCCATATTCATATTTTCCAGAAGACATTCGATGGATTTAGCGTTTTTTAGTATCGTTGTGTCGTCGGCAAAAATGATGTAGTCAGCTTCGTGGTCACTGTTTGGGAGGTCATTTATGTAAATAGTAAAAAGAAGGGGCCCAAGAACAGAACCCTGGGGAACACCACATTACACATATTAGACATATAACCTATGGAGGTTATATATTATATGGTTGATCATGGGATCAACACACTGTTTTCGATCCGTAAGGAAGGATTCGATCAGATAAAACGCTTGATCCTTCACCAAGCTTATAAAAATTCAGCTTTCCAATAAGCCTTTTTCATGAAAAACAATCAAAAGCCTTGCTCAGGTCACAAAAAAGTATCCCAATGTATTCGCCACCACTGTAACCATCATTTATTACTCTCATCAGTTCGACAATAGCTGATGTTGTGTTGCGCGAGTTTCTGAAACCGAACTGCGAATTGTTGAGGAGCAAATTGATCTCAAAATATGCATGACATTTTCCAAAATTTTCGAGAAAATGGAGATAATTGACACAGGTCTATAATTGTCTACGGAGTCATCCGGACCTTTCTTATGCACAGGAACTACTTTGGCAAATTTAAGCACTTTTGGAAAGATGTTATCTCTTATACAAAAATTGACCAATTTTGTTAATGGATTGATTATTACATTGATTAGTTTATTTTACTGCTAAATACATGTAAGTCTCGACTACTTTTATTTTTGAGTGACATAACTATATCTCTTATTTTGACCTCAGATACAGGGAAAAAAGCAAAATGCATACTATTGTTTATGGGTCTCCCGGAACAGTAATCACGAACGAAATCAGATAAAGATTTCTGTGTCGGTGGAATATTGTTTATAATCCTTTCAGGGACATTAATGAAACAATCATTGAATTCATCAGGAGATAACTCTTATCACGTTTATTCGATAAGTTAATACTATATTAAGTTCCAAATCGCTTTAGGACAGTAGTTTCCGGAGATAGTTATCATTATATTTCATTTTAGCTTTTTTAAGTTCAGCCCGATATAGCCTTTGATAATCCTTATAACTTTTTTTTACTTTTGGTGACCTATAAATCGTTGCTATTTCCTTATAAAACTGCAGCAACATCCTCATTTGTTTCAAACCATCATTGAACCATGAAAGTGACGACGGATCAATAGAATGTTTATATCTCTTTTGTGGAAATGCCAAATCTACACAGTTTTTCAACAAGGTTATGAACATTTCGAATTTTTTGTCATTACCGATATTCTCACAGTCGACGAAATCCCAACATATATATCGGACTAAGAACTAGAGCATATAAAATCCCTGCTGAGTGATAGATTGACATAATGTAACCTTACTCGCAATTTTCAAACTAGCCTCCAAAACACAACCGGTCTCTACAGCACTATGGTCAGAGAATCCCAGATCAACAACACGTCCCGAACAGCTTTCAACGTTAGTGAAGATATTGTCTAAGCATGCCTTACCTCTAGTTGCTGACTTAATAACGGGGCTGAGCCCGTAAGCCGAGAAGAGATCAACAACTCCTGATCTGTTTGGACTGTTTGTTAAAAACTCCACATTAAAATCTCCCAACACAAAGACAGCACCATTACCTACATTAACCCGCTCCAACACATTAGCAGTTACATCGAAAAATGTGTCAATATTACCCTCTGGATTACGATACATGGTTACTATTATTAGCTTCATTTTTTTCGAATGTATAGCACATACCTCAATCTCCTTTTCCACAGACATTGAACTTATGTCATTCCTATGTACGAAAAAACCCTCATGAGAATTTTTAACAGCGGCTGCCTCTTCACCATGCACATGATGACTACGGGGTAATGAGAAATTAATTTATAATTATTGTTACAACTTGGTTGTAATAAAACTACAATTGTGAGCAAAACCTTTATTCTCTCAGCACTGCGAGGTTTTCGCTACAGAGCTTCGGAACATAATAATGAAAACTTGTTCCCTTTCCACACATATCGACGAATTCGTCAGCGGTTATTCACGCTTCCATAAGATTGATAAATCACCGACCAATATTTGAAAAACAGGCATAAATACAATAAATGTCAATAATGATATCAACTTCAACGACGAATTCGTCAGCGGTTATTCACGCTTCCATAAGATTGATAAATCACCGACCAATATTTGAAAAACAGGCATAAATACAATAAATGTCAACAATGATATCAACTTCAACGACGAATTCGTCATCGGTTATTCACGCTTCCATAAGATTGATAAATCACCGACCAATATTTGAAAAACAGGCATAAATACAATAAATGTCAACAATGATATCAACTTCAACGACGAATTCGTCAGCGGTTATTCACGCTTCCATAAGATTGATAAATCACCGACCAATATTTGAAAAACAGGCATAAATACAATAAATGTCAACAATGATATCAACTTCAACGACGAATTCGTCAGCGGTTATTCACGCTTCCATAAGATTGATAAATCACCGACCAATATTTGAAAAACAGGCATAAATACAATAAATGTCAACAATGATATCAACTTCAACGACGAATTCGTCAGCGGTTATTCACGCTTCCATAAGATTGATAAATCACCGACCAATATTTGAAAAACAGGCATAAATACAATAAATGTCAACAATGATATCAACTTCAACGACGAATTCACGCTTCCATAAGTCAGCGGTTATTCACGCTTCCATAAGATTGATAAATCACCGACCAATATTTGAAAACAGGCATAAATACAATAAATGTCAACAATGATATCAACTTCAACGACGAATTCGTCAGCGGTTATTCACGCTTCCATAAGATTGATGAATCACCGATCAATATTTGAAAAACAGGCATAAATACAATAAATGTCAACAATGATATCAACTTCAACGACGAATTCGTCAGCGGTTATTCACGCTTCCATAAGATTGATAAATCACCGACCAATATTTGAAAAACAGGCATAAATACAATAAATGTCAACAATGATATCAACTTCAACGACGAATTCGTCAGCGGTTATTCACGCTTCCATAAGATTGATAAATCACCGACCAATATTTGAAAAACAGGCATAAATACAATAAATGTCAACAATGATATCAACTTCAACGACGAATTCGTCAGCGGTTATTCACGCTTCCATAAGATTGATAAATCACCGATCAATATTTGAAAAACAGGCATAAATACAATAAATGTCAACAATGATATCAACTTCAACGACGAATTCGTCAGCGGTTATTCACGCTTCCATAAGATTGATAAATCACCGACCAATATTTGAAAAACAGGCATAAATACAATACATGTCAACAATGATATCAACTTCAACGACGAATTCGTCAGCGGTTATTCACGCTTCCATAAGATTGATAAATCACCGACCAATATTTGAAAATCAGGCATAAATACAATAAATGTCAACAATGATATCAACTTCAACGACGAATTCGTCAGCGGTTATTCACGCTTCCATAAGATTGATAAATCACCGACCAATATTTGAAAAACAGGCATAAATACAATAAATGTCAACAATGATATCAACTTCAACGACGAATTCGTCAGCGGTTATTCACGCTTCCATAAGATTGATAAATCACCGACCAATATTTGAAAAACAGGCATAAATACAATAAATGTCAACAATGATATCAACTTCAACGACGAATTCGTCAGCGGTTATTCACGCTTACATAAGACTGGTAAATCATCGACCAATATTTGAGAAACACACATAAATACAATAAATGTTGTATAATCTGCCTTTATATGGGGCTTCACACAGGCTCGTACACGCACTTAATGGACAGACTCCCAACACGTCTACTCTCGCTTGTGGCTCTCGTATATCTGACGTGGAGCGAACGAGACTGTCACTGTCTGTGTGACTAACTGAATGACATAACGAATACTTGTACGGATGAATGAATGAATAAATGCATACATTACATTCCTTCCTTACCACAATTTTAGTTTTTCATTCAATGATAATCAACTTAAAATCATATTCTACAATTATCAAAAAGGTATCATTACAACTAAGAATTAAATACCCTATGCCTTATCCATTTATCTAAATTTTTATCAAATTAACAATTACCAGAATAGTATTATTATAACTGAGAATTAAATAAACCCCTGCCTTATTTATTTATCTAAATTTTCTTCAACTCCTTGTTCCCTATTTCCATTTCCTTCCTCCTGTTGTACGGCTTTCCATTTCCCTTCTACTTTTTTTAAGTGAACGATATTTCTCCTATAAGATTGTCCTGTTTCATCATTTTTGACGATACAATCACCTGCATTGATACTTTCTACAACTTGTTAATTTTATCCATGGTTTTTATGTAGACTTTTTCACCCTCTTTTAACTCTGATTCAACTGCTTTTCGTTTCCTATCCCCATACTCTTTTCCTAACTTCTTTTGAATCATGTCTCTATCTCTCACCTCAAGATCGTTAATTTTCCCGCTTGAATTCTCTAATGCCGGTATTTTGTCCCTGTTTTGCCTTTGGAAAAACAGTTCTGTTGGCGTTCGGCCAGTAACCGAGTTTGGAGTGCTATTGTACATCATAAGATATTCGTATAAGGAATCTTTCATATCTTTTCGTTCTATTTGGCTGATACGCAATCTCTTCAAAATATTTCGGTTCTGTCGTTCCACTTCTCCGTTCATTTGAGGCCAATATGGAACGGTGTTGAAAAGGCGAATATTGCATTCTTTGCAATATTCACGAAATTCTTCACTGACAAATTGTCTTTCGTTATCGACAGTTATAGAGACAGGAAATCCAAGTCGGCTAAAGATTTCTCTGAGAAGTTTTATGATCTGAGTGCTTGAGATTGATTTGGTCACTTTCACTTCTTTGTAGCGGCTGTAATAGTCGATGAGGACTAGCAGATATTCGTTACTTGGAAGAGGTCCTAGAAGATCCATTGCCACATCAATCCATGGACCCAAAGGTAGTTCTCGCCTCTTCATGGGTACCGGCGGGTTAGGTAAAGTAACCAAGGTACACCCTTTGCATGTTTTTACTAAATTTTCGGCATCTTTGTCGATACGTTGTAACATTTGCCACTTTTTCTTTCGAAAGGAATAACAAATATCATTTTCAAAACTAACTACGGCACTGGAGTCTGAATGACTCCAGATACAAAGACTTGGCCATTTAATGTGATCGTCTAGCAAGGGTAGGACTCTACGTTATGTTTACGTAATAATTCAAGTTCGTATTAATTGAGATTAGTGAAAATAATTGGGAAACAAAGATGGTAAATAAAACACAACGGTTAGACCCAGACAATCAGCTATTTATTAAGGGTCTAAAAAAAATATAAGGGAAAGCCTCAGGCATAAAACCCCTTTAGGTGGTGTTAGGGCACTTGTTTAAAACTAAATGATGAGATATTAACAGTTAGCAAAGGTGAGTATAACAATCCAAGAAAAGAAACTATAACAATACAGCACAGACGATAATCAGGATAATCAGAGCAACTTCCATAATACAAGAGTATAGTAACATGTTAAATATGGCAACTTCAATGGTACAACAAGAATTAATAATCATGGCAAATGTATACTTCAATAATGCAACAGGATAATAATCATGGCAAATAAGTAAACGACTAATTATGACCATCGTGATGGTTACGGCCCCAGGGTATGTGAGCCATAACTATAATATTGTATGAGCTAAGGAATTGGGAACACGGGGAAGGTCATGGAGTTCCAACGGCGGCTCTAAAAAAAATGACAGAAAGTTTCGCGGTTGATATAAAAAAGGTATATTCTCTCATGCCTTATAGCACATGTCAGTAACGGTTCCTGCCTTAAGGCCTTCGATCCAGGAACCTAAGAAATCTCATACTACAGTATAGGAATGGTCCACAATCTCGAGACCCCTAAATGAAATATCAGGTAATGCGAGCATATAGATAAATAAATAGCAGCACGAGATCATGGCATAAATAAACAACAAATCTTCATAGAATATCAATCACAAGTAAATAATAAGAACCAGAATGCATTATGGACATAAATAGCAGAGACAGGTATAGGTAAACGATCATAAGCAATATAAATAATGAGAGTAGAGAATCTACATAATCAACCGAAGGAAATATACATAACGACAACAAGATACATCACGACAGTAAGAAGAATAAGTTAACACAGTACGAAATATATACACAACCATAACCATGACTAGTAAGGCAAGTACATTACACAGTAAAATGACCAAGAACAACAGTACAAGACATACATAATGATAACATGAGATAGGGGTAACTTAATACCGTTAACCTTCGATATAACACCAGAGTGCTACGTACACTGGTTACATCCAGTATTCCATATTGATCATACTAGTACTACCACTAGTGGAGGTCTCCATACCTTCCTGATTAATCACAGGCTCAGAACTACAGAGCGATGGGCAATTCCTATTGCACCATAGGGTACAGTAAATAAAGTTGATCGGTTACACTCCAGTAACACATTGTAGAAAGCTGAAAATAAGGCATTCATTGTTATGGTAGACACCTGAACTGCAAAGGCAATAATATCGAAAATGATGGAATCACATGCTATAAGGAGTTACATGAATCAAACAAAGTATTAAGTGCACAAAGGAAATAGAGTTATATGAATCAGACAAAGCATTATGAGAACAAAGAAAATAGAGTCATATGAATCAAACAAAGCATTATGTGAACAAATGAAATAGAGTTATATGAATCAAACAAAACATTGAGTGAACAAAGGAAATAAAGTTATATGAAATTAGACAAAGCATTATGTGAACAAAGGAAATAGTTATATGAAGTTAAACAAAGCATTATGTGAACAAAAAAAAATAGTTATATGAAGTTAAACAAAGCATTATGTGAACAAAGGAAATAGTTATATGAAATCAAACAAAGCATTATGTGAACAAAGGAATTACATTCACAAGACAACAGTATTAATGACAAATGCCCAAACACAACCTAATAATACATCATTAAATTAAACAATAATTAAGGAAACGATCTATAATAATGGCATAGATACGAAAACACTAAATTTCCTGAAACAATGAGAATTCCAACGTTGTTTGCCAACAAAAGGGTTGGTAAACTGGATGGGTCGTTCATAATAATTGAATTAATCTGAATTCTACCTGAAAAATAGATTCGAGCGGCACTCAATGTAGCAATGGCTTCGGTTTTGCACTCACACACACTCACTAAAACTTTCGAAAAAAGGACTTAATTCGCTCAGCAGTAAACTGATAATAATCCACACCATCTTCGATTCCCTCCTTCCTCTGGTTGCTCCGCGAAGTCGCGTGTTGACGTGCTAACTTCACACTTCTAACCATAGAATGTATTTTGACCATCCACTCTCTTTCGAGGTACGTGAGGGCAGTGGCGTCTCAACATAGGGTGAAATGAGACTACGATTTTTTGTATGAAAGAAAACCTAGGATAATACAACGTGGCCACCAGACCTTTGACCTCAATCTGCCCTTCATTGCTACGACACCCGGGTGGCCTTCGTGAGCAGCATCTAACACCTGTTTACGAAGACTATGCCGTATTACAATTCGGTTTCCTCGTAATAATATGTTATCAAAGAAACAGCTCATTCTCAAAAAACCTATAACTCCTTACTGAGTCATTCCAATCATTTTGATATAGTCCTTTCCTAACGCTACATATTTCTTTGTCATTTTCAGATGCACTAATAATCTCACTCAATGATATTGCATGTGGTCGGGCAAAACTAACTATTTGACACAAATGTGGGTCTTCGCAGATTGTAGGATTCTCTGTCAAATTGCACAGTCGTGACAGAGGATCGGTGTTAAAAATTGCAAGAATTTTTAACCCATCTTCATGAACCACTCTACGCCAATGATATCAACCTCAAGAGGTCACCACAAGCAGCCAACTTCAAGTCGGAACTGACACCGATCGATACGCAAATCGATGACAATGGCCAACTGCTTTTTACAAAACATGCGCTGATCCTCAACCTCTGTCAAAATTCATTCATTCACGATTTTCTCGTTCCTGAATACGCCATTATTTCCCTCGCTCGTTTTCCTCTCGTTTAAAAGTGCTAGTGATTTATATAGTTTTTCAACAGTCTTTTCCAAGACTCCTCGATACAAAAGACAGACTTTTTATTAAGTTTCACTCGTTCATCTCAACAAGGTACAGTACAGTTTTTCGTAAAATACATGCACGAGTTCTCTCTGCACATGTGTTCATTTCACCTGCATGGCTTTTCATCTTCTCATTTAAATATTCTCCCAATCCTAGCACATTTCTTCGTTAATACACTCTACCTTTCATTCTATACACTTCTGCTGCAGGTTACATCGCATATTTTCCACGTTTTCTGACTTTTCTGCCTCAAACCACGTGCTGACTGTGCCAATTTCAATTAATAAGTCTCTTAATTGCCTTTCGTTGACCAATTTCTTATGTTCACACAAACTTTCCTCTTGTGCATATCATGTTACCATATTTTTGTCGCAATTTCACCATATCTAACATTACTTTTTCTCTAATCAAACTATGTCATAACCTGTATGCATTTATAACTTTGTATGAATAGACTTCTAAGGCCTTATAAGTTTCAGATATCTCAACGTGCCAGCTTGGGTACATCGGGGAGGACCCTACAACCACAAGTTTTTACTTTTCACTCAGGACTTTTCAATTTGACAGATGGTTTACATAAACCGTGCTGAACCTGGTTGACAGAGGCCACCCGATGTCTCCAAGTTGGTTGGACTTCGACTGTTTAAGTATAATTTATAATTGTTCCTTTTAACTTTCTCATAATTTATAAGGCTTGAATCAATGATGTTCTCAATTCACTCTATCATTTCAAATATCTCAAATCAATTGTTCAATGTCATAGTAATCTTCTGCTTTTCTAATAGACTTTGCTATTCCTGTAAGCGTTGATCATTCTATGATGAATTTCTCAAATTAAGTTAGTATGATACAGATGCTTTCTTAAAACACTTAGTAAATTCTCAAATACCTTAATCATTACAGTTTTTTCTATTCTCAATTCTCATCAGATACATGATCAACTCAAACAGATAATTTATGTAGTTAACTTCTGTTTTTCTGATAGATTCGACAGGCTATCACTGTAAAAGTTGTAACTCATAATTCTTATTTCTCTATCATTCTTAACGTCTGTCGTATCAATATCATACTCTCAACTTTCTAAAGTTGACAATAGGCAACACATGCATTCTCAAATCTCTCGTATTTGTAAATAGGTCTATTCTGTTGAGATGTTGTTAATTTTGTATATATTTTAACTATGTGCAGTACCTATTTTTCATGTGAATGTGAACTTTGCACAATAAACATTTTATTTTAACATCTCTGACTCAATCATTTGGTAACAGTCCATTTTTTAGTAATAGCCAAAAATCTCAATATCCAGATTTTTGAACATTTGGTCCTTCGAGCCGGATGATTGAGTTGGAATATTGTTTGTTCACATCACATTAATCATCTCAATGTTTCAGCTCAAGAGCTCTTTCGCCATCTCAACCTACTCAAGAATGTCTACAACAAAGATGTCTGGTACTTCGTCACCCCCTCCAGCTGAAGAACACCTCAAGATACCATCGCAACGATCCAGACAGTCTTCCACCTCATCTCAAGCGGAAGCACCACCTCAGACAAGATCATTCGGCCTACCCACCTCTCTCAAATTGAAGGTGGCTACTCAGATGAACCGTATCCAGCTCTTCAAGGACATCCTCTTAGAAGTCTCAAGCCCCAGGACATGGACGAAGGATAATCTGGACCAACGCAGGGAACATCTCCAGGAGCTCCATAAGTCCTTCTCGAAGACCCACGCTCACTTCGAATCAGCAAGGCCTGATTCATGCCTGGACCACCCATATGTCACCACGTCCGTCTACTTGGAGGAGTATTCCCTCTCTCAAGCAGCCACCTCCCAACTCTCAGACCTCTATAAAGCTGTAGATTCTCAGCCAGCCTCCTCAACTTCAGCTCAAACATCTCAGACTCGTCCAAGACTACCTGACATCTCCATTCCAACTTTCTCAGGAGAATTTTCTCAATGGCCAGCCTTTAGGGACCTTTTCAGATCCATAGTGATCAACAATGAGCTGATCTCTGATATTGAGAGGCTCCACTATCTTCGAACATCTCTCTCCCATGACCCTCTCGAGACCATCTCTAGCCTACCTCTTATAGAGTCCTCCTTTTCTTTTGCCTGGCAACAACTCGCGCAGAAATATTAGAATAAACGACTCATTTTGTCTTCTCACTATGCCAAATTGTTGTCCTTCTCTCTGGCCGACCAACAAACGACCTCCTCAAGATCTCTACGACAGCTTCTCGAGAGTATCTCCAATCCTCTCCAAAGTCTCAAGGCTCTAGGTGAAGACCTAGAGCCCAATTACAATCTGTTGACGTACCACATCATCAACAGATTGGATCACGCCTCCAGAGCACAGTGGGAAAATCTCATTTCTCCCACCACAGAATTCCCTACTTTTCCTCAAATCATGGAGTTCCTGGAGTCCCGCTCAAGAGCACTCGAATGGATTGAAACCAATTCAGAGCCATCTCAAAACACCTCAAGACCTCGCCCCACATTCTCTAAAATCGCCAACAGCCCTAAACGACCATTGCTCTCAGCCACCTCAATTAAGACAGCCTCCTCAATCAACACTGCCAACACGTCAACTGCCTCATCTGCCTCACGCCTCAAGGCAACATCGATTCCATCGTACAACTGCGATGATTGTTCTCAAGAACATTTCATCGCAGATTGTCCTCGATTAGCCAAACGATCTGCTCGCGAGAAGGCTGACGTTGTTTTACACAGGGTTCTGTGCACTAATTGCCTTGGCAGGCACCATCGCCGGTCTTGCAGGACTCACAAGACCTGCAAGATTTGTGGGAGTCAACACCATTCCCTTCTCCACACAGTTCCATTGAACAGCAGACCATTCTCAACAACTCCAATTGTGCCACCTCGATTGCTCCCCAAATCATTACTTACTTCAACTCAGCCATCTCAAAAAGAGGTGAGTTCAAGTAATTCAGTTCGAAAATCATCAAAATAATTCTGTTCACCTCCAGCCTTCTCACTATCATCATCTTCAGTCTTCTTGTCTCAACACTCTTCTCGCCACCGCTAATGCCAACATTATCACCCCAACTGCCTCACATAAGATTCGACTACTCATCGATTCTGGATCAGAACTGAGCTTCATCTCTCGAGATTTGACTTCCAAGGTCAATATTCCTCGAAGGAAGTCACATGTAGTGATTGTTGGCATCCACGGAACCACCTCCAAGACGCAAGGTTGTCTTGCTCTGACTCTCAAGTCAACTTATGATTCTCAATCAATTGATATCAACGCTCATATACTCTCATCAATTTTTTCTAACCTGCCTTCCTTTTACACAAACTTTCAGCTATCTCCACATCTCCAGCATATCAATCTAGCCGATCCAGAATACCATATCTCAAGACCAATTGACATCATTTTGAGTGCTGATGTCTATGGCTCCGTAATTCTTCCTCAAATGAAAAAAGGCTCTCCATCATCTCCATATACATATACATACGGTTGTCGAGATAAGGTGTGTTTTCATCGCTCTCTACAAATTGCTTTTTTCGTTAAGTTAATTCGCTACTATTATTAGTGCATTATATATTAAACTGATCCAAAAGTATCGAGAAATATCAGTTGCGACTTCATTTCGGATTCGAGAAAGAAAATTCATTAAATTCTGTAACAATATCTCGATTATAATATAATTTACTAGTTAACAACATAAGGTTCTACATACACTATCGGTTCGAACACGATGGCGAAGTCCTGCTCGATTTGCGAAGATAATTTCATCGTAAATTCGAAATCCATTGTGTGTGATTGGTGTGCAACAGAACAGCATGCTCAATGCGCGAAAATAAAGGATAGTTTATGGAAAACAATATCTGAGTCCAAAAATCTACGTTTCTTCTGTGATTGCTGCATTGAGGAAGTACAAATAAAATTACGTAAGAGTCACATTGTAGATGATCATTCCGCAGATGGTTCAGCTGATCAACATCAGAATGAGAAAACCAAAACTATCACTGATACCATAGAGAAGTCTTTTGCAACAATTTGTAATAAAATCTCGGAGTTGAAGGAATCTAACATCGAGTTGGTGAGACTTATGTCATCTGACAATTTTCGGAAAATCAATAGAGAATCTCCCTGTTTTGAGGAAAATACTGAGAAAAATAGCCGGATTGAGTTAAGTGCAGCACGAAAACAGGATAAAAGGAAAAACCATGTTGGAGTCAGAGTTCAAGACAAACCAACCTTCGCTGAAGCCGTGAAAACGAGAACACTGGCAAATGATCAGCACATTACTAATGACAACAACCAGAGCAGAAAACAGTTACCAAGCGGTGACACCATTATGTTAGATAGGATGAAAAAAGGGGCAATGCTCAAAGGAATGGGTGACCCAAACAGTCTATTACAACCAGCACCAAAAGGCAGGAATTGGATATGGGTAGGAGGCTTGCATTCGACTACGACTGTAGAAAATATCAAATCCTATGCAGAAATAAAATGGCCCAAAAAGATGTACTTTGTTTCGATCCCAAATCAAGGAATCCAAAGAAGGCTTTCAAGCTCAGGAGTGCCGATATCACACAAGAAGAACTTTTGCTGCCTGAAGCCTGGCCAACTGGAATAAGACTACGGCCCTTTCGTAACGAATAATTTTGTCAAAAGCACTCATCCTGTAAGTTTTTTCCAAAGAAAAGTCGGTTATAACAATAAAACAATATCGTGCTATTATCAAAATGTAAGAGGATTACGTACAAAATTAAATGAATTGGCTAATACAGTTTCAATATGCGATTACGATGTAATTTTGTTAACGGAAACATGGCTCTCTGCGGATATCATTATTCGATTTTTCGAAGGGATAGAAATGCCAGTACTAGTAAAAAAAAATCAGGAGGCGGAGTACTAATAGCAATAAAAAAAACATTTCATTCATCGCTTATTATATCAGATATCAATGTCGAGGTTATCTTTATTTTCGCGAAATTCTATTCAGAAAAATATGTAATCACGAACGTATATGTCCCTCCTATGTCAGGCGAATATATTTTTGAATGTTATGTCAACGAACTGGAGTCGATATATGATGGGTTTTATGATAAGGTAAAACTGATATGCACTGGCGACTTTAACTTGCCAAGCGATCTCTGGTGTGACTTATCTTGCGATCCCATATGTGCTATGTCAAGGAAACAATTGATTTTGAGGAATGCAGCCGCAATGCTCGATGTTAAACAATTAAATAAAATAAAAAACGTAAATAACACTTTGTTAGATCTCATTTTCATCTCGCACGACGACGTCGAGGTAATTAGGGCAAATTATGAGTTGATAGGTTGCGATCCCCATCACCCTCCACTATGTTTCGATATTTCGTTGGGGAATGTTATAGAAGAGCGAAATTATGAATATTTCAGAGATTTCAAATCGGCGGATTTCCAGAATATCTTGGAGCATTTATCCCAGGTGGATTGGGATTCAATAATTAGCGGCGATATAGTCTCAAATGTTACTGCATTTTACACCGTCTTATATGCGATTATCGACGATTACGTTCCCAAAAGAATAAAGTCAAAAGGCAATTTTCCTCATTGGTTTTCCACCGAGTTAAAGAAATTGATTTCAAGTAAAAAAGCAGCGCATAAAAAATTTAACCACACACGTAATATATGTGATTATGAAAATTTCAGCGTGATTAGAGAGAAGTGTAAAATTGAAAATAGAAAATGTTTTAACGAATACATAACAGCCGTAGAGGAATCTATTCATCATAATCCTAAATATTTCTTGAAATTTATTAAAGATCGTAAACGAGAAGGTGACTTACCACAGACTATGGTTTCGAACGATATTACTTCTAGTGACCCGTTTGAAATTGCAAATTTCTTTAGAGATGTTTTCGCGGAAGTTTTCAAACCATCAACACCCATGAAACCGAACTTACAATATAATCAAGTAATAGACATATGCGAGTGTACTCTCAGCGTAGAGGAAGTAATGATGGGATTAAAGGCGCTAAATGAGAAAAATGACGAAACACCTGATAATTTACCGGCTATATTTCTAAAACGATGTAGTGGTATTTTAGCATTTCCTTTGAGTCAATTATTCAATCAGTCTATGAAATCAGGCATATTCCCTATTCAATGGAAACTTAATTTCATAATACCAATATTCAAATCGGGCAATAGAAGCGAGGTAAAAAACTATAGACCTATTTGCAAATCATCATATATTGCGAAATTGTTCGATTCTCTGATTAACGCAAAAATGTCCCCCCTTTTTTGGGGCGTGTTTATAGAGGAACAACATGGTTTCATTCAGAAAAGATCAGTGACAACAAACCTATTAACATACTCTGATTTCATTTACGATGCCATGAAAAGTGGGAAACAAGTTGACTCATTATATACCGATTTCAAACGAGCTTACGATTCGGTAGCACATTGGTTACTTATAGCTAAGTTAAGGGCGCTAGGGGTTAAACCTCCACTGCTCAACTGGATAGCCGATCGCATAAGAGGTATCATTTTGAAGGTATCATATTACGGCATCCGCTCCGATGGTTTCATTATGGAGTCGGGAATTCTACAGGGATCTCCTCTATCGTCTTTATTATTTCTTGTTTTTATCAATGATATAGGAAGGATGATTAGATTCAGCATGTACTTACTTTTCGCTGACGACCTAAAGATATTTAAACAGATCTCATCTACTGCGGATTGTGAATGTCTACAGCGGGATCTCGATGGGGTGGTGAAATGGTGTCGGGATAATCAGATGGAGCTTAATGTGGAGAAATGTCAGGTGATGAGGTTTGGAAGACTGAAATCAACCATCACATTTGAATATCGATTGAATCAGCAAACACTGGTGGACACGAATGTAATCAAAGACCTTGGGGTGTATTTTGATCAAAAATTGAGTTTCATTCCTCACATACAGTTCATCACTAATAAGGTATTCAAAATGCTTGGGTTCATCAAAAGATCTATGCATCACTTCAATAATGTTGATACAATGAAAGCTGTTTACTGCTCAAATGTTAGAAGTATATTGGAGTACTCCGCTGTCGTATGGTCACCATACTACAATGTCCATAGACAATGTATTGAACGAGTACAAAGGAAATTCCTGAAATGGGTATCGTACAAAACCGGGTTGAACATGTCATCTGAAAATTATAATCAACATACAATAGGACTTCGATCATTAGATGTAAGAAGAGATAACTTCAGCATAATGCTTGTATTCAAACTGGTGAATAACCTCATAGACTGCGAGTATTTGATGAATAAGATAGGCCTCAATTGCAGCCCTGTACATTTTAGAGTGCGAGCTTTTCTATGTAGATTTCGCTCCAAACAATTATAGTTTTTACAACCCTTTAACAAGAGCATTGCGACTGACAAACCAATGCCCATTAGATATATTTTCAATGTCGATTTTCATATTGAAAAAACATTTCGAATCCCAAGCGCTAGATAGGTCTTTGGCATCTTGATATCTCTTTTCCATGGGTTAGATATAATGGATTTGAAAACATATTCTGTTGGATGAGTGCTATCTCTATTATGTGAATATAATTTAATTCTTCGATTTTTTTGTTTAAATTTTGAGTTACTTCATACGTTGTAATTAATGTGAAATGGCTCTGCCGTATGATCAAATAAATAAATAAATAAATAAATCTCCAATTGCACAGCTTTCAATCTTTGGATGTCTCATACTTGGTCCTGTGTGTCAGCAACAAGAAGATGTTCCACTTCAGTCTCCAATGTTTCACACCATTCAAGAAGAAGACCTTCATCGTCTCCTCACTAAATTCTGGGAACAGGAAGAAATTCAATCAAATCCACAATCACATCTCACCCCTGATGAGCAAGAATGTGAAACCACTTCGTCTCCACTAACTCTAGAATGGCCTCAGGCAAATACATGGTGTTTTAGGTTCATCCAGACAACGAGCCTTTCGATGTCTACAAGGTCTGCTCAGGAAATTTGACAAGGATCCTGAATACTCTCAACTCTATCATCAATTCATCGATGAATACGAACTTCTTCATCATATGCAGCCTGTCTCATCAGAGAAAGTCAAATCTAGGTATTTTCTGCCTCATCATGGGGTCCTCAAAACCGACGGTATGTCAACCAAACTTCGTGTAGTTTTCAACGGCTCTAGTCCCACCTCCACTGGTATTTCACTCAACGATATCATGCACACAGGACCAAAACTACAACTCGACGTGATAGATGTCCTTATGTGGGTGCATAAATATAAATTTGTCTTCTCCACAGATATCACCAAGATGTATAGGCAGATTCTGGTTCATCCTGATGATTGGGATCTTCAAAGTATTCTCTGGCTCGACTCAACTAACAAAGTGAAGGCATATCATCTCACCATGGTTACATACGGCACAAGATCTGCTCCATTTTTGGCAATTCGAACTCTTCTTCAACTAATCCAAGATGAAGGTCACAAGTTTCCATTAGCAATTCCTCCATTGACGAAAGGTCGTTATGTTGATGATATCTGTGCTGGAGCAGATACCGAAGAGCAACTTCTGGAAATTGCCAAACAACTCCAGGATCTCTGCATGGCGGCCGGCCTCCCGCTTGTAAAATGGCAGTCAAACGTCCCAAGTCTACTCCATTCGATACAAGAGGAAGTATCAACGTCATCTCTAATCACCTTCAATGAACATCCAACCTCAACAAAGGTGTTAGGTCTTATTTGGTATCCTCAAGAAGACTATTTCACTTTTCAGGTCAGCTCCAATCTATCTGGGTCTACAATAACTAAACGCACTGTTCTTTCTCAAATTGCTAAAATTTTTGATCCACTAGGTTTAGTCTCCCCTGTTACAATTAGAGCCAAGATGTTGTTGCAAGAGTTGTGGCTCCAAAAGTTATCATGGGACGAACCTCTACCTCAACCACTCCAACAGAAATGGCATGACATCAGTGAAGATTTATACAAGCTGGCCAGCATAAAAATTCCACGATGGACCAATAACCAGGATGGTTTTACGATCCAACTCCATGGCTTTTCTGATGCATCTCAATTTGCTATATCAGCTGTCCTCTACCTCATCGTTCAAACTCCGTCCAATGAAAGCAAAGTTTCAATGCTTTGCTCCAAAACAAAAGTAACGCCTTTGAAACCTCTCACAATCCCGAGACTCGAATTAGCAGCTGCTCTTCTCTTATCTCGTCTTGTTAATTATGCGCATACTGTTCTAGATCTCAATATCCACTCAACAACTTTATGGACGGACTCTTCAGTCACTCTAGCATGGATCACAACTCACCCTTCACGTTGGAAGGACTTTGTTCGGAACAGAGTTGCAGCAATCCAAGATCTAACTCCAAGGGCCCATTGGAGGTATATTTCCGGCAAAGACAATCCTGCTGACTGTGCATCGCGAGGGTTAACTTCTCCAGAACTTCGCAACCACTCGCTATGGTGGACGGGACCACCATGGCTTTCCAAGTCAGAAGATTCATGGCCACATCGTCAGCCGGCACCGACAACTGACCATGAATCAGAAGCAAGACCAGTTACCTCTATACTTGCTTCCACTACGTCAGATTACTCATGGGATCTTATCTGCAGGTATTCCAATTTAAATAAATTGTTAAGAATCACCTCTATCTGTTCAAAGATTCTCGCACGATTTCGACGCAAGCTGGATCCAGCACACATCACCTCTCTTACCTCAGCTGACTTGGAAACATCTAGAATTTTCTGGATAAAGGCAACTCAAGAAGTCTACTTTCCTCTCTAACTCAAGGCTCTTCGATCAAAGACTCCAGTATCCTCTTCAGATATATTCAGTAGACTCACTGCATTCCTCGACCATGATGGTGTAATTCGTGTAGGCGGACGAATCTCCCATTCTGAACTAGACCCAGATAGCAAGCATCCAATTATTCTTCCTCGACTTTCTCAATATACTTCTTTAGTTATAGATGAGGCTCATCGAACAACTCTACATGGAGGTACCCAACTCACTCTAGCCACAATTCGTCAAAGATATTGGATTATTGGCGGAAGAGCTCCAGTTAAATCCCATATTCTGAGATGTGTCACATGTGCCAGACACCGTGGTATTCTTGCTCAACAACTCATGGGACAACTGCCAGCACCTCGACTACAACCATCTCGTCCATTCCTCCACACAGGCGTTGATTATGCTGGTCCAATTACTCTCAAGGCATGGAAAGGAAGAGGTTCCAAAACGCACAAAGGCTGGGTTTGCGTGTTTGTCTGCTTTGCATCCTCAGCAGTTCATCTAGAAGTTGTAAGTGACTATTCATCTGATTCGTTCATCTCTACCTTCCGTAGGTTCACAGCCAGAAGAGGAATATGTCACACAATATATTCAGACTGTGGTACCAACTTCATTGGTGCAGACAAGACTCTCAAAGAACTCTTCAACAAGGTCTCCAGTCAGAACCAGACACTCTCCAAAGTTCTTCTCAGTGAAGGCACTACATGGTGTTTCAACCCTCCGGCAGCTCCTCATATGGGTGGAAAATGGGAAGCAGTCGTGAAATCATTTAAACACCACTTCAATAGAATTGTCAAGGATCAATGCTTTACGTTGGAAGAAGTTATGACTCTGACTTCTCAAATAGAAGCGATTCTCAACTCAAGACCACTTGAACCTCTGAGCGATGACCCTGATGATTGTGAAGCTCTAACACCTGGTCACTTTCTTATTGGTACACCATTGAATGCGATCCCAGAACCATCTCTCGATCATATCCAAACATCTCGACTCTCCAGATGGCAACTTATTCAACAACGGCTCCATCAATTTTGGAAACAGTGGTCATCACAATATTTACAACGACAGTTATCCATCTCGAAATGGCACCATCCTCGTCACGACATAAAAGTTGGTTCTCTGGTGCTGATAACTGATGAACGCACACCTCCATGCAAATGGCCTCTCGCCAGAGTCACCCATATGCACCCTGGACATGATGGACTCACACGTGTGGTTACAATCAAGACTTCCTCGATGACTCTCACCAGACCAATCGCAAAATTGGCAAAATCTATTAATTATGGCGGCCGGAATGTTAAAAATTGCAAGAATTTTTAACCCATCTTCATGAACCACTCTACGCCAATGATATCAACCTCAAGAGGTCACCACAAGCAGCCAACTTCAAGTCGGAACTGACACCGATCGATACGGAAATCGATGACAATGGCCAACTGCTTTTACAAAACATGCGCTGATCCTCAACCTCTGTCAAAATTCATTCATTCACGATTTTCTCGTTCCTGAATACGCCTTTATTTCCCTCGCTCGTTTTACCTCTCGTTTAAAAGTGCTAGTGATTTATATAGTTTTTCAACAGTCTTTCTCAAGACTCCTCGATACAAAAGACAGACTTTTTATTAAGTTTCACTCGTTCATCTCAACAAGGAACAGTACAGTTTATCGTAAAATACATGCACGAGTTCTCTCTGCACATGTGTTCATTTCACCCTGCATGGCTTTTCATCTTCTCATTTAAATATTCTCCCAATCCTAGCACATTTCTTCGTTAATACACTCTACCTTTCATTCTATACACTTCTGCTGCAGGTTACATCGCATATTTTCCACGTTTTCTGACTTTTCTGCCTCAAACCACGTGCTGACTGTGCCAATTTCAATTAATAAGTCTCTTAATTGCCTTTCGTTGACCAATCTCTTATGTTCACACAAACTTTCCTCTTGTGCATATCATGTTACCATATTTTTGTCGCAATTTCACCATATCTAACATTACTTTTTCTCTAATCAAACTATGTCATAACCTGTATGCATTTATAACTTTGTATGAATAGACTTCTAAGGCCTTATAAGTTTCAGATATCTCAACGTGCCAGCTTGGGTACATCAGGGAGGACCCTACAACCACAAGTTTTACTTTTCACTCAGGACTTTTCAATTTGACAGATGGTTTACATAAACCGTGCTGAACCTGGTTGACAGAGGCCACCCGATGTCTCCAAGTTGGTTGGACTTCGACTGTTTAAGTATAATTTATAATTGTTCCTTTTAACTTTCTCATAATTTATAAGGCTTGAATCAATGATGTTCTCAATTCACTCTATCATTTCAAATATCTCAAATCAATTGTTCAATGTCATAGTAATCTTCTGCTTTTCTAATAGACTTTGCTATTCCTGTAAGCGTTGATCATTCTATGATGAATTTCTCAAATTAAGTTAGTATGATACAAATGCTTTCTTAAAACACTTAGTAAATTCTCAAATACCTTAATCATTACAGTTTTTTCTATTCTCAATTCTCATCAGATACATGATCAACTCAAACAGATGATTTATGTAGTTAACTTGTTTTTCTGATAGATTCGACAGGCTATCACTGTAAAAGTTGTAACTCATAATTCTTATTTCTCTATCATTCTTAACGTCTGTCGTATCAATATCATACTCTCAACTTTCTCAAGTTGACAATAGGCAACACATGCATTCTCAAATCTCTCGTATTTGTAAATAGGTCTACTCTGTTTAGATGTTGATAATTTTGTATATATTTTAACTACGTGCGAGTACCTATTTATCATGTGAATGTGAACTTTGTACAATAAACATTTTATTTTAACATCTCTGACTCAATCATTTGGTAACAGTCCATTTTTAGTAATAGCCAAAAATCTCAATATCCAGATTTTTGAACAATCGGCAATGTTCTTATTTCCTGGCTTGTAAATTACTCTATATCTATAGGATTGAAGGCGCAACACCCAACGTTCTATACGTGCACATGGTTTTGACTTAATTCCGAAACGGACTTCTAATGGCTTATGATCTGTAACAAGGTCAAATTCTTTGCCGTACAAGAAGATGTTAAAATGCTCGACTCCCCAAACTAAAGCTAACGCCTCCTTTTCAGTTTGGCTGTATCTTGGCTCACATTCTGTTAGGGTTCGATTTCCATATGCAATTATACGAGGACCGTTTGCATCAATTTGGACAAGCAGGGCACCTAATTCTACCGGGCTAGCATCAGCTATAACCTGAGTTTTATCGCGAATATCATAATACCCAAGCGATTGGAGTTTTGTCAACACTTGCTTCAGATTGTTGAAAGAGTTTTGCTGTTCCTTTAGCCAAAATTTCTCAATATTGGCTTTTTTACCCAATTTTTTCCTAATTAGCTCCTTCAAGGGTTCCGATGTTGTAGCCAAGTTAGGAATCCATTTGTTTATATAGTTAAGAAGACCCAAAAAACTTTGGAGCTCTTCTATGGTCTTAGGCACACGAAAGTCCATTATACTCTTTACATACTTGTCTAGAGATGTTATGCGGTTGGGTTCAAGATGGTGTCCTAGAAAGTCTACGCTCTGTGTTTTAAAAAGGCATTTGGATTCATTAAGTAACACATTATTCTCTTTGAGTGTTTGAAGTACTTCTTTCAACCTGCTATCGTGCTCTTTTTCAGTATCTCCGTAAACTAGAATGTCGTCAATGAAGTTTATTACCCCCTTGCACTGAATCAACATCCTCTCCAATATTTTTTGAAAAAGTTCCGGTGCGCAAGTGATACCAAACATTAATCGTTTATAGCGATACAACCCACTTTGAGTTATGAAGGTAGTTATATATCTTGACTCTGGGTGGATCTCTAATTGATGAAAAGCATTTTTTATATCAAGTTTGGTGAAATATTTTGCTTTACTTATTTTAGGAAGCAACTTATCCATAGTGGGAAGAGGATGGTTGCCTTATTTGCACGTCTCATATCTACACAAAGTCTCAACTCTCCATTTTCTTTCAGAATCGGTACTATGGGAGAAACCCATCTGGAAGAACCTCTTACCTCTTCGATTATGTCTTCATTTAGCAGTTCCTTAATTTTATCATCGACTTTCTTTTCTAAAGGTATAGGCACTCTTCGCATGGTTGTGCAATGGGTTTCACGGAATCGTCAATCGGAATTTCCACAAGCACATCCTTGAATTTAGGAAATGGCGTAATTATATGCTCGACTTGGTTAATACCAATGCCTACTCGTAAAACGCCTAATTTCAGAGCTGACGTTTTTCCCAGTAAATTTTTTGTACCATCACCTATTACGTAGAAGGTGGAATAACATCTTTTTCCGTTTGCTTCAATTTCTGCCTCAAACGATCCCTTCACCTTCAAAGGAGACTGGCTGCCATATGCGAGAAGAATTTTGTTAGGTTCCTTAATTTGATTTTTTACGGATACTCCACTGTTTTTTAATTTGTCCCATGTTTTGTCTGTCACCAGATTAGGTTTACAACCTGAATCAATAAGCATGTCGATTCCCACTCCACCGATCACGCAACGAAGAGTAGAATCATTGTCTATTTGAAAAATGTAGTCCACTTCTTCGTCCGTCACCATGTCAACATTATTTCCTTTTTATCCTTTGGCCTCTTTCTATTTACCGTGTATGTGTTATTACCAGGGTATCTACTGTATTTTCTCTTTTGCGGTCTAGATTCAGGGATTTACCGTGATTTACATTGCCCAGAAAAGTGACCTATTTTTTTTACATGAATGACAGGTTTTGTTTTCGCTGGGCAGTTGGAATCTATGGATTTATGAAATTTGTTCCCACATCTGGTACAGTGAATATTTTTCCGTGAGCTTGTACTTGCTTCAACAGGACGATACTTACTTTTTCTAGAGCCTTTATTGCTGATTTGGTTGATTGTTTGACTCTTTTCTTCTTTTCTCTCGTTTCCGTAAACGTCCAGTTGATGATTTACTAACTCTAAAGTATTCGCGATCGTGATTATTTCATCTAAAGTAGCTTTGTCACCCATTGTTGAAATCTTCTTACGCAGCTCACTTGAAGTACAATGCTCTGTAATTTGGTCAATAATGAAATTTTCCGGCTTTTCAAATCCACATTTGTCTGCTTGATTCCGCAATCTCACTAAAAACTTTTCCATTATCTCACCAGCTTTCTGTTTTAGTTGTCTGAACAAATGCCGTTCATAAACTTTACTTTGCTTCGGTAAAAAATACTGGTGCAATTTTTCCACGGCAATTTCAAAAACATCCCTACTGTCTACTGGGTCTTCTGATGTTCCAGATGGCGTAGAGACCACTACATTAGCTCCAGGTAAATTTGAATAAATATCCTGAAGTCCTGGTCCTCCAAAATGTAACAGAGTAGCCCTATTCTTTGCAGGGATTTGAATATCAGCGGCCTCAAGATATACAAGCACCGACCTTTTCCAGCGTTCTCAACGTATGCCGATAGCAGATGTATCGCCATCTAAATCCAGTTTGTCTGGGCCAGCCATGCCATTTGCCATAATGTCCCTTTACTGTGCAGTTTGATGGGGCGACCTGAAAATACCGTTTTATGTCATAACCCGTACCACCATCTCTCTTAGGGTAGTCTTATGCAGTAGCGTGAAATATACATATAGCAACGTATGATATAATTTATTAAAAAACCATAAACTAAATTGGACTACCAATAAAATGGCACCAGAACCGAATCTGCCCATTTGAGGACAACATAAATACGCTACTAATTAAATGACCCCATGATGTAACCTACCAATTTAATGGCAGCATGATATAAACCCACCAATTTAATGGTAACACGATGTAAACCCACCAATTTAATGGTAGCACGATGTAAATCCACCAATTTAATGGTAGCACGATATAAACCCACCAATTTAATGGTAGCACGATGTGAATCCACCAATTTAATGGTAGCACGATGTGAATCCACCAATTTAATGGTAGCACAATGAAAATCCACCAATTCAATGGTAGCACGATGTAAATCCACCAATTCAATGGTAGCACGATATTAATCTAATATACCCCTGAAAACCTTCGTGGGGCAACATTTACTTTATATACAGCATCAATGGGGAACCTGAATTTGCCCCTTATTCCTTTTTCATTACCCGAAAGCAGAGTATACCCGAAGCACTAAGCTTGCATTTCTATTTTAATCAAGTTTAATCAAGTTAATAAATAAAAACGGTAAATAAAATAATTATTGTAAAATCAAAACTACCACCCTGTTCGGAGCTCGAACCCGTGGCTCATCGTGACAAAGTACATTTAGAAAAAGAACACATCCAAGCCTAAAGATCATCCTTAAGTATTTCGATAAATAACACTACTAGTAAAACAACTTTCATAAAAAATCTATTTGAACAATCACTACGGTAAACAATCAAAAATGTACTAACAATAACATAATAATATATATGTTCAATGTGTGTGATGCTTTAGATTGTGCAGGCGAGGTTTGTTTCTTTCCGCTAATTTTTCTTGTTTTCGATGGAATAAAACACATCTAAATAAATTTCTCGTATAAAACACATAAATAGTGGTGTCGTCACGCATTCTATATGTTTTTGAAGATTATGCAGGTGAGCTGACCGTAGATTGATGAGTGATTCATTGAGATGCTCCTGATAGTATCGGGGGAATTCCTATAACATACGTTTTTCATACATATGCGTTATCTTTTAACGGAATGGATCCGTATTAAAGGTTTCCATACACCTTTCGGATTTGTTTTCGATGCCTATTAATTCCCTTTAATTAGAACGTTGAGAGAAAATATTATCCTTTCCAATCTTGTTTTCCTTTAGATCCGCATTTTGTTCACCTTGCTGTTGTTCCGTGGTCTTCCCCCTGTTTGAAGTCTCTCTTAAAGATCCAAGAGAGTGAATAGTCTGCTTCCTGTCCTTGTTCCATTTCTTTCAGTAATTTCTTAAAATCTAGATTACGTTTACGATAGTACGTTTAACTATAGTGAACCGCGTCTAATGTTCGAATAACAGTTAATAAAATTGAAGTGTCCTGAGGTTGAACTTGGTAGGTGCCCTAGGGTCACATAACATTCAGACTTCTAAGCATCGATGTGCTGAGACCACAGATTCTGTTCGAGATAAAATGACCAAGGCTGAAACTGAAGTTACCACTAGGCAACTGTATGAGGAGATAGTGAAGAATAGGAGTGAGTTAAAAAATTTTATAGAAGCTAGTGAGACTCGGTTACTCCTGAAGATTGAATCATTGAATAAAAAAATCAGAACATTGGAAAGAGAAAATTCGGAGCTAAAGAATAAAGTTGAGTTCTTGGAGAGAGAGCAGAAGAAAGAATCTGGTAATTTTTGGACTGGCCTGTGATCCAAGAGAGTTGTCTGTTGCCACAATATCTGGACAGATTAAACAGCTACTCGAGGTTCAATTAACTGAATCTGACATCGGCAATATATTTGCACTGGGTAATTCTGAAAGTGGCCCGATAAAGATTGAATTGGTGTCTTATCTCAAAAAGAGGGAGATACTTCGGAACTGCCATAAGTTGAAGGGTACAGGAGTATTTATTGTTCACGACCAAACGGTAAGACAAAGAAATGACCACAGGATATTAAGAGAACACCTTCATAAAGCTAGAAAGCATACCAAGGATAGCTACATTAGGGGAGGCAGGCTTTACGTAGATAACATCGAATATAGGGTAGAGGATTTACTTCAGGGAGAGGTTTTGACTCAGAAGTGTAACAGCGCCCCTCCAACGCCGGGCACTTGTAGCATACCGACACTGGAGAGTGAGTTGACTGTGGATCTATGTTCCCAAAAGAACGCCGAGGAGGAAAAGACAGGCAGGGAACATCCAGCCACTCCCACGCTGGGCTCTTGTAGCGTACCGACACTGGAGACTGGGCTTACTGTGAATCTCCGATCCCAAAAGAACGAGGAAGGAAACACAGGTAGAAAACATCCAAGCACTCCCAGAACAACTAAAGGAAAAAAGATTTCTAAACAGACGGGGGCACCATTATCCAGGGAAATGACTAGGAGTAGGCTTAGATCTAATAAGTGAAGCATTATAGTCAATTTCAAACTGCTGCACTTATAATTTTTGTTTTGTTGAGCACGGGTTCAGTGCTCTTTTGGTTATAATGGGATTTCGGCGGTACAGCCACATCTCAAATGCTTCCAGTTTTTCGTTGTGGCATCAGTGAGTGTCCATGCTTCAACCCCGTAGAACAAGACCGAGAACACGTAACAACGCAGGAGTCTTATCTTGGTATTCAATGTTATACAATGGCTTGTGAACAGATTTCTCATTTTATTAAAAGTAGACCTTGCCTTTTCGATTCGGCTTCGTATTTCTTGTGAGTGATCCCATTGTTCATTTATATTGGTTCCGAGGTAGGTAAAGCTGCTCACTCGTTCTATAGGTTTTTGATCGATTGTAAGTTGACAATTGTTTACCATTTCTTTGCTAACGACCATTAATTTTGTCTTACTGATATTTATATCCAGACCATAAAGCCGGCTGCAATGTGTCACCCTATCCATGAGCTGTTGTAATCCTTCCAAGCTGTCAGCGAAAACGACTGTATCGTCTGCGTAACGAATATTATTAATTCTTTCTCCATTTAAAAGGATTCCGGATTCTGTGTGTTCAAAAGCCTCTCTTAATATGTATTCTGAATACACATTAAATAGCAATGGCGACAGGATGCAACCTTGCCTTACACCTCTTAATATGTTCACCTCCTCCGTTGTCTCACTCCCGATTCTGACCGAAGCAAACTGATTCCAGTACATATTAACTATTATCCTATGTCCTTTCCATCTAAGCCCACACTCTTCAGGACTTCTATCATTTTTTGATGTTGTACTCTATCGAAAGCTTTCTGGTAGTCAATGAAACATGCGTACACTGCACAGTTCATGTTCCTGCATCTCTGGAATAGTACTTGGATGCTGTATACGGCCTCTCTTGTACCCACTGCGTTTCTGAAACCGAACTGAGTAGGGGCTATTTGTTCTTCGCATGTTCTATGAATTCTCCTATGGATGATCTTGAGAAACAGTTTCAGAAAGTGGCTCATCAGACTTATTGTTCTATAGTCTTTACATTTCTTTGCTCCTGGCTTCTTCGGCAAGACAACAAATTCGGATCTAAGTCACTCATACGGAATCCTGCCAGATGTATATATTCCATTGAACACTGATGTTATCCACTTTAAGCCGTCGTCGTCCAAAAGCCTCAAGAACTCCGCATTCACGTTATCGGGTCCAGGAGATTTTCCTTCTTTCATGGATCTCATCGCCGCCCTTACTTCATCGACGAGGATGCACGGTCCCGTATCGTTCTCTACCCCAGGTGGATCAGGTCGTATGTCATGAAAGAGCTGTTCGATGTACGCTTTCCACTGATCCTTCAATTCAGCAGTGTCAACTATTGTTTTACCTTCATTGTTGGTTAAAGTCGTTAGATGTCTACGTCTGTTTGTTCCTGTTAATTCTTTGACCTTTCTGTGTACGTTGAAACTATCGTGTTTCGCTTGTAGATTCTCAACCTCTGTACACTTTTCTCTCATTTCTGTTTCTTCAGCTTCTCGGATTTTCCTCTTAATTGTTCTATTTAATTTGTTATATTCGATAATGTCATGTTTCTTTTCCGTCTTTGTTCCCTTAATTGTAGAATTTCATCGGTTTCATTGCTACTGTCGGGGAGAGAGAGAAGGATACGAGAAGTGAATGGATGGGACGAGGAGAGTATGGATTTTCGTTCAGCCATTGATTTTTTTTTTTTAATGTTGGTACACCAGCATTGGTTTAGAAATGATCGCTCGCGCAATTTTTATGGAGACGTGTTTGACGTGACTTTTTTTTTGTCTGTGTGTGTTTTTTATATTCTTTCTATTTGACTGACCTTGTGGTATGGATCCCTACATTCGTGATTTTAGAGTTGAACCTGTTGAGACTTATAGCCTGGACGCCACTGAAGAGTGTAGCCAGATACTGAATATAAACGAGAGCCATGAAAATTTCAAGATTCTGCATATGAATATTCGTGGAATTGGTAAAAACCTGGATGAGTTTCTCGTCATGCTGCGAGAGTTGGGGTCTGGTATTGATGTCATTATCCTGACAGAGACTAGGGAGGTAGTTGACAAGAGTGTTTTTCATATCAATGGATATAACATGATATATAACGAAAGTCGTTATAACCAGAACGATGGGGTATTTGCCTATATGCGGTTGAATCATAGTTTCACGTATGAGATAGTACATATTTCTGATGGGATGAATGCCTCCGAATCGAACTTGAAATGAGCAAGAAGAAAATACTTATTACAGCCATGTATAGATCACCTAAATCTAGTATACCAGAGTTCAATGTAAATCTGTGTAGCTTGTTTGAGAACCACCGTGATAGTGCTGACTTATCCATATTTCTAGGGGACATAAATGTTGACTTGCTGGATGTGGATGACAAAAATACGATCGAATATCTGAGTACGTTGAATGAATTTGGGTATATATCCACAATAAACGCACCCACTAGGGTAAAAGGCAATAGTGAATCATGTTTAGACCATATTTTCTTTAAGTCGAAGGATCCTGATTCAACTGAAAATATTATTCCTATTGTGTTAAAGACGACAATAACAGATCACTACTCATGTTTGCTTCAGACTGTATTTACGGAAAAGGTTAAAATAAGTCAAAACAAAAAAAAGTTTACAAAATTCATCAACACTAGCAGAGTGCACGGTTGCTTCGGTTGTGTTTCCTGGGATGGTGTCTACTCTGCGTCAACACCGGATTCTGCTACAGAGGAGTTCATAAAAGTTACCTTGAGAGCGTTGGATGGATGCACGGATAAGCGTCGTATTCGCAGAAAGGATACCAAGTTGGCACCCTGGCTGACGAGTGGATTGTTGAATTCCATAAACAGAAAAAATGTCATGTTTCGCGACATGCAGAGGAATGGTGGCAATGTCAGATTGAAAGAGGAATATAAAATGTACCGTAACAGGTTGACATTGTTGATCAAGAAAGTTAAATCTAATTATTACCGGGAGCAAATCGACAGGAATCCGGGTGACTCAAGATTGCTATGGGATGTAGCTCAGCAAATCTCTAAAACCAAAAAACAAATAAATGTAATAGATAAAATTAAGGATCCCACAGGCAACACAATTTTAACTGATCCAACGCTTATTGCGAATGCGTTCAATGTGACTTTCGCAGAGACGGGTAGAGTTCTTGCTGGAAGGTTTGCGAACGGTACGCCTGATGAAATCGGTGGGGCTTCAATGTCGAATTCATTCCTTTTTGAACCAGTTGATCCGACTGAACTTAAGAGCACAATTTTAGAGCTTAAAAATAATAGGGCGGTGGGATGTGATGGCTTGAGGGCAGAGAGCATAAAACTGATAGCGGATTACATTGTCGATCCTCTCACTTATGTTTTCAATCGATGTGTGGAGGGAGGTGTATACCCCGGAGAATTCAAGAAAACAGTCGTTTCTCCTCTGTTCAAGGGAGGTGACACGTCTCTTGTCACAAATTATCGTCCTATCTCTTTGGTTACCCATCTCTCAAAAATATTCGAGAAGATAATCCAAAAAGACTCGTTTCTTTCCTCAATAGGTACAATTTGATTTCTGATAGCCAGTTCGGATTTAGAGAGAAATTGTCCACCCAGGATGCAGTACTTGCCCTGACTTCGAAGGTAACTGAGGCTTTGAATGAGAACAAAAAGAGTTTATGCGTGTTCATTGACCTTTCTAAGGCATTTGACACCGTTAATCATCGTCTGCTCATGAATTCATTGGAGGAGATAGGAATACGAGGTAACATACTGAGACTGTTTGAGAGTTATTTGACGGGAAGGAAACAGGCAGTGAGAATTGGTGATACATTGAGCAGTGATGAAGTGATCGATTGTGGAGTACCTCAGGGATCCGTGCTGGGACCAATACTATTTAATATATATATATAAACGGAATTTTTTCAGTGGGCTACGGAAACATGGTCGGATTCGCAGATGACATTGCCATCTTTTACAGGGCGGACGACTGGATTTCTCTGAGAACGAAAGTTGAAGGTGAATTCTCTCTCATCAAGCACTGGCTGGATAAGAAGTTACTGACTGTGAATGTTGACAAGACTCATTATCTACCTTTCTGTTGTAATGCAGCTGGAACCCCTCCATTCAAAGAATTAACAATAAACACAAATACATTATTCCACATTTTTCCTGAAAAAAAACTAAATACCTAGGAATAATTGTAGACGCCAATTTGAGATGGGACCTCCATATTAAATATGTTGTTAATAAATTGAGGACCATTTTATTCAGGTTCAGAAAACTCAGAGAACTTCTGCCCTGAGATACCTCAAAAACATTATATTTTTCGCTTGTGGAGAGTCATATTCGCTATGGAATTGCAGTGTGGGGAGGAGCTTCGAACAGTCATATTCACCAGGTTGAAGTTATGCAAAGGCGTTTCCTCAAGTTGATGTTCTCAAAGATAGTAGATACCCCTCTGATAGTTTATACATTGAAACTGGTATGTTGGACATAAGACAGTTGTACTTTTTGTGTTCTTGCTCCAGATACCATATACATAAACATATATCATCGCTGCCTTCACATCATTATCACACTCGTCAGAGGGATCAGTATACCGTACCTTTGATGGTGAAATTCGTCACTCAGAGATCATATGCTTACTTTGCACCTAAACTTTATAATCGAATTCCTGAGAGTATCAAATCCATTTCAAATGTCGGCCGCTTCAAAAAAGAGTTGAAGCAGTATATTCTTCAGGATCCGAGACTTGAACTTCTACGACTTTTTGAATAGATGAGAGGAGAGTCAGACAAACCGTTTGCTCTGTTCCTCAGTATATCCGAGTTCAGTGGATATTATTGTTTCGACATTGATTCTGTGTATTTTTTATTTCTCATTTATTTTTATATTTGTGATTTTATACTTGTAAGACTGATTTTATATCTGCATGATTTTATATTTGAACTGGTGACGTTTCTTATGTTGCTTTACTGTTATTTTATCTCTTGTTGTTTCAATTCTATATAACGGGCATTTTATTTACAAGGATGGACCTGTTGTCCATAGTTTATCTTTATATATGTGTACAAGATTTTATATTTATTGTTGATTTTAAGTGAGCAAGACGTGCTATTTTTATGTCACCCAGTGTTGTTACAACTTTATATTATTGATATTTGATTTATATTGGCCATGGATCTATTGTTCATGGTTTATCTATGTAGTGTGTTGATTGTCGTGTTTCAATTTTTCTGATTTATCTGCACCACATACAAGCAACATTTGATGCTTCTGTGGTTTCTACGATGTTTGTGGAACTGTATGTAAATCACTGTAGTTATATTTATATTTGAAATAAACATTATTATTATTATTATTATTATTATTATTATTATTATTATTATTATTATTATTATTATTATTATTATTATTATTATTATTATTATTATTATTATTATTATTATTATTATTATTATTATTATTATTATTATTATTATTATTATTATTATTATTATTATTATTATTATATGTAATTATATACCAGTTTCAAAATTAAAACATGAAAGTTGTTAGGATTATAAGGAATCTGCACTTCAACAAGTTGGCTATATGTGGCTGTGTTTGTGTGATCCACCCTTAAATATCTGTAGTTGTCGTATTATTCCTTTTCCAATTAATAGGTACTATTTAATTATCTGATGAAATTTAAATCACAGGAATATGTTCTATGATCTTTAGTCAATATTAAAATTATTTTATTTATAGGTTAGGAAATAACATTGTTAAATTCATAAACTTTACTCTGGTATGTCTATCACCTTTATAATTCAATAATCTCAGCCTATTTACTTTAATAATACTTATATAAGACATAATGGAAAACTTAATTTTGCAAATTGTTTACATTTTAATTCTATTTCAATGTATCAGATTTTTATTCCATTTTGTCCAATCAGTAAAGAGTAGATAACATACGGGGCTTGATTTTAATTACACATCCTGGGTGGCTAGCTAACATTCCTCCTTTTGTTTCAATTATTAGAAAATTATTGACGTACCTTTTTTCCCGTCGCCACTTGTATAATCTGCCTTTATATGGGGCTTCACACAGGCTCGTACACGCACTTAATGGACAGACTCCCAACACGTCTACTCTCGCTTGTGGCTCTCGTATATCTGACGTGGTGCGAACGAGACTGTCACTGTCTGTGTGACTAACTGAATGACATAACGAATACTTGTACGAACGAATGAATGAATAAATGCATACACTACAAATGTCAACAATAATATCAACTTCAATCCTTGGCGGCTAATTAGCCTTGTGAATATTCAATAATCCCATAATAACTATAACATTATTCATTTTAACCTGCTCTAATTCATTTTTGGACAACCAATGTTCACTAAACAATGATGTATCATCACCCAAATTCAAAGTTTCAATCTGTTCAATTTTATTACGGAGACATTATGCATTAATATGGAGAATACTAAATTTAATGCATTCATGATTTACGTGTTTACATTTCTGTCCCCTGTCTGAAAAAAATTTTGAAAACTAAAAGGTCTGACTATGGAACCTATGGGCCAGAAATCTTTATCATTCAATGACTTGTAAATTTCATCATTCGGGGCACCTAAAATAAAAGCTGAAGTTGATCCCACAGTGTTTAATTTCTTGACAATAATTCCATTGACTCCCAAATTTTCAAGATATGCTGAGATTTCGTTCTCTAAAATGTTTCCTGCAATTCGGCCAAGATATAGCCATCTTTTTCGAGGTGCACCAGTAATTATTGGTTTGTTTCCTGACTTTGGAGCATTCAGTCATTTGCAAACCGTACTTTTTTGAGACTTTCGCTTGCGTCTCTCATTTACCCGTGTCCATTCGTTTTTCGTGACTGTTGCTGAATTCTTCTCATCTACCTTTCCTGAAATACTGAAAGAATTAATTCGCTTATGTCCTGAAATGTCATATAAACATGTTTGTTGTTGTTTATAAACATTCTCCTGCTCTGCGTAAACATCATCCGGCATTAACATCGAGTTTTCATCTGTAAGACTGATAATATTATTCTGTATTGAATATCATTCCATGAGTTGCCAGACCGCACACTATCTGAAGAAATCTTCCTCGTATGTGGTACGTCATCAACAATTTCCACTTGTTTTTTTTCTTTAAACTTTGAGAATTCGCGGGACGACTGGCAATGTCGCATATTTTTATGTTCTTATTTTGTTTGAAGGTCTTAATTAAATTATCCTGAGATAAAATCGTTAGTTGTTGATTACTTATTGATCTTTCCATTTCAGAAATCAACTGCTTTTGGCATTCTTTCTCAAAATTTGCACACTTGAGGTCACTTTCGGTGCAGAAGTAACTTAGAGGGTTATAT